>JBBKCR010181674.1:0-14331 GCA_037577295.1 Ladigesia roloffi | reverse complement strand
AGATAGATAGATAGATAGATAGATAGATAGATAGATAGATAGATAGATAGATAGATAGATAGATAGATAGATATTTACTGCTGATG
Source organism: Ladigesia roloffi (assembly GCA_037577295.1). Lineage (NCBI taxonomy): Eukaryota > Metazoa > Chordata > Actinopteri > Characiformes > Alestidae > Ladigesia > Ladigesia roloffi. The sequence continues at coordinate 14,245 of JBBKCR010181674.1, read as the reverse complement.
AGAGAAATATTGTATTGGAAAATCTGAAAAAAAGCAAGCGAAAGAATCTCGGCATCATGGACCAAATTCTGATGGCTGGTTGACTTTATCAAGGCTTCTTTAAGGCTAGACAGATTTGACAGGTGACAGATGTGGGCTTCCCTCATTTTAGAGTGTATCACTCCCAGTGGTGTACAGATCCTCTCACTGGAGCAGATACCCTACATCCTAAAAGCCAACATCACAGAAAATGTTAAAACTGCACTTTTTATTCACTTAGCGGGCTTGGTGATAAACATTGCTTAAATATTTTAGGTACCAATTTCCTTCCTAAAAATTTAAGTTTGTTTCTTGGTTTCTTTACAAGTTTTGGTATTTGGAACATGTGAGTATATTTTTCTGTTACTCTATTACCCCAATAGCTGTAGGTGAAATGGCACTGCAAATTCATGGGTGGAAGTTTGAATGGGGAAGTTATCCCACACCAGTGCAGTGCATCCTTCTGTGTTTTAGGGTGTGGGCTTATTGGTGGTTCTATTGTTTGGCTTATATTGCAGTTTACAATTCCAATAATCTTTTCAAATCTCAGAGTAAAATCTTGGGGGCATTGTAGATTTGCTGGTGTTGGTTTTAGCGAAAATGACTTATATGGAATTCCAGTCGAATTCTGTTTTTAGTTCAGTTTTTTCCCAGTCTAAAAATACCCTGAGCTGAATCAGTGTTGTTAGAACATGGAAAACACAAAACCACATGATGTGCAACTACAATATTGGAGTTATGGGAGGTGTTTCTGTAGTCATTTTAATGTGATGCATTATACTAATACTGGATTTTTATGCATATCACTGCAACACATTGAAAAGACAATTAAAAGACAAATGCAAATTCACTCAGAACAGCCAACAAGACAGCTAAAAACTTGGGGTATGCACATAGTTTCACCTGTCCTCCTTTGCATACCCAAATATTTACAGCAGGATGACAGCATTTCCAGTGGTGTTTTCACAGCTGGGTTAAAGTTTCACTGTATTGCATATTCATTTGTATTTACAAAGATTTGTGAAAATCTTTTTAAACCAAAATGACATAAGTGTAGTGTTTTATTCTCATATTTGTATTTAACTGCTGAGTATGTACTTTCAAACACATAACTGATTATATGGTAATTATTAGTGTTTCTGTTATTTATGGTACAGAACATGTGGCTGTCATGTGTTAAAATAAATCTATGTAGGATGATGGTGACTCCTCGTCAATGAGAGAAGAAATGTTGAACACACACACATTCTTACTTTGTGTTATGTTTTGTGCAGCAAGTACACGTTAAACTCTTTTGACCATCCAATATTTTGGGGTATTCCTAAAAGGGAGTAAATAAGAAGCACATATCAAGTAGTTATGACCTTTCTGAAATACTCTACAGCAAAACATACACTAAACGCTTTATATGCCTTGTATCATTGTGACAGGTGCCCCGTCCGAGTCCCCAATTTGTTTGTCCCGTTCCTCCTCCCCTGAATTCTAAACCTCTGTTTTCCTGGTCCCTTTCTGTTCGTGTGTCCCTTTACTTTTGTCCTTCCTCTGTAGGCTCCCTAGTCCCCTTCCTAGTGTGTCATCTTGGTTTGTACCACTCCCCCTCGATTAGAATCACCTGTTCCTCGTTTCCCTGCATCTCACCTGTTCCTTGTTACTCTCCCCTTTATAAGCTGACCGGTCCCGTATCTCCCCGCTTCGGAATTGGTTAAAATTCTTTGTATCACATTCCTGTATGCACTCTGAGGAGATCTGGGTTTCAGATGTTTGTCTAGTTTGTTAGTTGGAAAACCCTTCTCAGCTTTAAGGCTGATCTCGCTAGTTTGTTAGTGTGAGCTCTAGGGCAAGACCTGGTGTGTTAGACAGTGGGTTCTCTCAGCTCTGGGTGTTAGTATCTTGAGGAAAATTCTGAGACTTGTGTGAAAGTAACTCTGTATCTATTTTTGCCTTCGCAGACCTGTGTTCCTCACTCCCATTTGGAAGACTCCTGATCCTATGTTTCGATGTGAGAGGTCGACTCCTTTTGGTTCTTTGTATTTTGTTCATTTGAGGAGCACAGTTCCACTGGTGTGTTCTTGTGGAATGCGAAGAAGTGTACATATATGTGCTTGTATTTTGAACTGAAGTTTCATTAAAAAACCTGTTTCACTAACGAGTGTGTCCTCCCCTTCCCTTACCTTGCGGAGAGATCCGTAAGAATCATGTGACTGAACATGTGAAATGCTTGACGTTATCTGCAAGACACAAAATCTATATCTTCCTGTAAAGGTAGTATCTCTTTGAATAAATATGCACTACCCACTGCATGCACTCTTTCTCTGTCAACAACACAACAGTTGACATCACCAAGAAGGTCAGGGCAACAGAAGTTATTTCTAATAAAGCAAAAGCTAGTAGTTTTGTTTCAGATGTCGCGATGGTAGTGTTGCTGTATTTTAACACTCAGTTGCAGAATGTGCAGGTCACCATGTTGTTTGTTGTGTCCTTGTGCTTAGATTCCACTTGGGCCAATGTTACTGCCCTTTTTATAAAAGGATCTATAGTAATTGGTTAAGTCAAGGAAGGCATATCAGTGTAAGCCAGTCAGAGGCAGCTTGTCAGCTTCTCTCAGAGGGCGTCGAATTGAGCCTCTGAAGTCGACTTGCCTGTTAATGCTTTACCATGCAGTTAGTAGTGTGCTATGTGCAATCAAATTAGGACTAGATAACCATTTAAATGACTGATGTTCTCTCTCTCTCTCACTCTCACTCTCTCTATTTTTCCCTCTGTCTAAAGCAGGAATTCAATAGGAAAGCTGACATCCTGTAACAAAGGTGTATATGGAGACTGGATGACTGTATGCTTGCTTTTATGCTATTAGCAATGAGGCCAAAATAATAGAATCCACTAATTTTTCACAGGCTTTTGGGCAAATCATGTAAACACAACAGACAACCCTCATCTCTTGTATGGTGCCAGCGCTTATTAGCATGTAGCAACACTCCACCAGCTCATTCAAAGCTTGTGCATTCAGATGTTTGGCAGCGGGTTTGTTGTTGTGTCTTGAAATTCAAAATGCTTTACATTCAAAGGCCCATTTAACGTATGTTTTTAATAATTGAAAGTCAAACAATTACTGGAGGGGGGCAGGCATGTCCCCCCACTATTGAAAATAATTAGTTTCTTTACTCACATGTAGCCTTCTTAGGTATTGAGGTGGATTTGAGGGACCAAGAGAAATCGTCTGGGATGTGTTTAATGAAGTCTATTATCATCTTTAATAAAGTCTATTTATCTTCAATAATAACTGTAATGATTCTGTAATATTATATCTGAAAATTAATACTTACATGCAGTTTTGCAGAAGTAGCTCTGTAAATTTCTAAAATGTGTGTCAACAGTCAATGGTCAACAGTGGTTTGCATTAAATGTTTTCTTGACGGGAACACTTGCAAATATTATAGTTCCTCAGATTTTCCATAGGGAATAAATATAGGTCACTTACAATACTACCTAATTAAGGAACCTTTACAACCTTACAACACGAAATGGATTGATTTGAAAAGTTATCAGAGAGAAAACCAAATCCATGCCTTGAAATACATTAGAAATGAATGCGGTTCACTTTCATCTTGTGTAAAATAATGGAAAAATTCAAAATCTGAGATTATGCATAAGATACAAAAGTAAAAAATTTTTTTGTGATTAAAACTCTATCTAATCAACTTTTTAAATATTACAAGTGAAAAGTATTGATTTTAGAAGCTATAAGGGAGAAAAACATATTCATGCTTGGAATTATATTAGAAATGTATGAGGGTCACTTGGGACCCATGTCTGCAAATTAATGGAGAAATTCCAAGTATATGTTTATTTATAAGATACAAAAGTAAAAATTATAAAAAATGTGTTTTATGCTTTAAACTCTACCTATTTTATCAACTAATAAAATGTTATTGGGTTAAATGTATTGTTTTTAAAAGTTGTGAGAGAGAAAACCATTTCCATGCTTGGAATTACATTGGAAATGAATGCGGGTCACTTTGGACACATGTTGTGTGTTAGAGGGGGTTACAATAGCTTGTGCATTAAAGGGTTAATGTTTGATCATGGTCCGGCACAGTCTGGTCCGAAGATAGTTGCAGGAAATATCGTCCTGCGGACCAGGTCGGGCTCGAGCCAGGTTTGAGCTGAAAATCTAAGCTCTACTCGTAATCAGACCCAGCACCAGATCTCATTTTAGTACATGCGGCTTAAAATCTGGTGCAACTTGTACAAGTAGGAATTAGATTTTCTTTCTAAAATTAGAACATGTTGCTGTTAATCAGGTGCACTGTGTAGTCCTGAATTTACAGTAATTAAACATTTCATATCATCTTTCCATAATTGGAAGGGAAGAAAGCTTCACTTGTCTGACCATCTCTTGACTGCCTGATTTTCCAGTCGGACAATGATTCCATGTCTAGAGCCAAGGCAGCTATGTACTGGTTCCAGAAAAAGATCATAGCTTTTGAATGGCCTAGTCAATCCCCTGACTTCAATCCCATCAAGAATTGAATGGTGACAGCTGAAAGTCAGGGTTCAGCAAAGAGATTCAAGAAACCTAGCTGACTTGACAGATATGTGTCAACAGGAATGGGTCAAAGTCCCTCCTGATTTTAAGTTGGTATTGATTTAAAATGTTCCAGCAATATTTGCTACTACTATACTTTTGTACATCTGTAAAGTGCTTTTTTTAACTGCTTTTTTTGTGAGTAAAATAAATGTGCACTAATGTCAGACCACAAAAATAAATTTCTTAACTATCCTTAGACTCTTCATTGGCTCTTAACACAAGCAAGTAAATTCAGATGGGATTCATATAGTTTGCTGTATGGTTCTCTTTAATGTCCATTCCACATCAGATGAACTCGCAAAGCTAAACTAAATGCAGCTCATCACTGTAATTCTCTGTGCATTAGATCCATTAACATTGTCAGACATTCCACTGACAGACAAGTGATAGGAGCCATCATATCCAATCAAACCCTCAGTTACTGTGGAATGCAAAGTGCTTGGTACCAAGACTAAAATAATTAATCAGCCATAAGAGACTGTGAATGAAATTTGCTAAATAATAGCATGGTTAGCAAGCTGATCACACAGCAACCCACCTTTGAAAAGCAGAATGTTACTCATTCTGACAGCTTAAAACTCTGATTTGGTTATTGAGAAACCCAATGAAGGGAGCTGTTTGGGAAGGAGTATAACGATTCACTTTTTTTCACAGGGCATTTGTTTGATAAATGAAATGTCCTCAATTCAAGTATGTTAGGTAAAAAAAAGCTTGTTGAGAACCATCATATTTGGTATGTCCAATGCTTTTAACCTCTGTCCTTGACAGAGCAGTGCTGAAAAGAGCCCGACATTCCTACATTCATACATTTAGAGGAGAATCCAGATTTCAATGAAACTGCATCCATTAAAAACAAGCTTTATACTGGCTCTGTGAAATTGAGTCCTTCCCAAATTGTGCATCAGTGCCATGTTCCAAGTTGTTACAGACATTGGCAGACCTCCAAAAGAGCAGGTGTTTTTCTCAGAGCTGTTCTGGGGTAGATAATTAAAGCTGACTAAACCTCATCCATCATCCATCAAACTCACTGGGTTTGTTAGATAAATTGTAGTGGCCAGCTTCACTTAGAACTTAAAGATAGTCACAAAATTTGTTCCTGGATGTCCATGTAGAGAAAAGAATGTAAGCAAGTCTGTAAAATATATTAATTTTTTTTTATCCAGTTAATGCAACATTTTTTAAACCCATCACCTTCTTCCACCCCATTAAGGACAACTATTTCTGTTTAGCCTATGGGAGAATGGATGCAAACTTCAGAGATATGTTAAAAGATTTGGGTCTCTTTACATATATGCAGTGGGTTTGTACTGCTTCCACCCCTGTGAGAGCCAGCAGGCAGGGGCCACAGCCAGTCCTGGATCTATTGAGGACTGCCCAGCTCTTTGTGGAAGGTAAGGGCCAAGGGCCTGTTGGATGTCACACCAGGTGTTTATTTAGGATGTCCTTTGACTCATATACTCTTTACTAGGGATCAGAAGCTGTCCACCCAGGAAGCCAAGTCTCAGTCTGCCAAAGAGTGGCTCAGTAACAGCGGGCACCACTGTGATGAAAATGGATATTGACCCGATAATTTTACTACCAATAACATTTAATGAGGTTAAATGTTTGATTTGTAGTTCAGAAAATAATGTCAAATTGCCTAAGCAAGAAATATAGAGGTAACAAAACTCCCCAGTGTTTACAAGAAATGCTCAAAAAATGTCAGCAACTCTCTCCTAAATAGTCACAACTGCACATCTCTGCTTTTGTCTGGAAGGGTGGCAGGGTGGAAACGTTATCACTACCATGAGGAGAAGTGATGTAAGACTTTTGTACATTCAGATGGTAATATCATAGGATTTGGCATGTAGTAAGAAGTATTTTTCATGTCAAAGTATGACATTTTTGAAGAAAAAGAAAAGTAGCCTAATCTGAAGAAGGTATTTAATCTTCTGTCAGTTGTAGCTGTAGTTTGCCTAACAGATCCCCCTTTCATTGGAATCTTTGAAGAGAAGAAAGACATGATATGCACTCACCCGCACCTGCTAACAGTTGGTGGAGCTGCAGTGCAGAGATGACACTAACTACAGGAACTTCAGAGAAAGGAGGAGACAAGGTGGAGTTGCGCAGATGATTAATCAAGATGAAAGTCAGAGGAAACCCACTCATCTTAAAAGGTACTGTCTCCTACCATTAACTGGTGATGACAGGAGGTACAATAGGCAGGGACTAGCACAGGAACATCTGCTGGTCAAGGCAGTGTAAGATGAGAGTGAGGAAAGACAAAGTCAGCGGAGACAATTTTTACCACATGCAGTATTTATGTGTGGGCCACGTTCCATTAGGACTGATGGTACAGAATAGGGCCACATCAGAGGGCGGCATCAACTTTAAACCTCCCAGACGGCAGTGAGCCCACTGTTCAGAATGTTTAACAACTGTGTCACTACCATGAAATAAGTGAATTACTTTATCCAAATAATAAAAACCCACAATCTACACTTTAATATTGTAACGAAGTTGAGATGGGGAGGACTCTCCCAGCATGCACTGCTCCCTCCCTGATCTGTTTATTGTTCGTTCTGTGTGTTATTTGGGGTTATTTTGTGTGTTTGGGGAGATAAAGATGTATTTGTGTGTATTTGGTGTGTTATTGTGTGTTTTGGGGTTGCTTGGGGTTGTTTTATTGTGTTTTAGGGTGGAGGTGCACAGACTACAGTGAATGTGAGAAATGGTAGATCTGTGTACGTGGGGTGGGGTTCTGTGTCCTGAAAGCTGGTGGTGACACTTGTCTTAATCGTTTACATGCTCCTGCTGTTAAGAGCTCCAAAGAAAGACTATGGTGTGTGCTCCCTTTCTGAGTCCATCTGCACTTACATGTGATCCTTGCCTCCCTTAACAATCTCAGCTCGAAATCATTACAATGGTGTCAGAAGTAAGATGGCAGAGCAAACAACGCTACGAGAGTTCAAAGAACACATCCAGCAGCTCGAGGGAGCGAGATGGAAGGAGAAAAAGCTCACAAGAGAAGCCAGCCAGCAGATGACAGAAGAGGGTCCCCCAGCTGGCTCCTGCAGTCTCCGGCCAGCAGCGAGACGACGGAGTGATCCAGGCCTGCTAGCGGCCGAAGATGGGTGGAAAAGTTATTGTGTGGTCCACCGGCGACTCAACGCGGTCACACAGAAAGATCCGTACCCGCTGCCTCGCATTTCTCACAGAAACCGATTGTTTCGTGTCTAAAGTCATCAATGTATCCTCACGAGCCAAAGGGTGTGTTGTGGCAGAATTAGCATTTATTAATGGAAATTTTTCATATCTTGTGTTATTAATCATATTTATTGTTTGATTAATTATTTTGGTTTATTAATTGTATAATTATCTATGTAATAATAATTTATCCATATTCACTGTAATAATGTCTGCACTTCACTCTGGTTCGGAGTGTATGTGTGTGCGCTCTTAGGCTGATTAGATGTCTTAGTGGCGCCATAGTCTGGCCTAGGCTGAGGGTCAGATGTGAGTATAAGATGTCCAGTTAATATTCCTAGACTAAATGTTTCTCTTTTATCAGAAGGTCACTGATGTACAGTTAAGATTCTGAAGGAACTCTTTCTGTAAACAAGAGATGGGGGTTGCTATGGCAGATGAGATGACGTGTGCTCAATCTGCAAAATGACAAGATATATTTGGTCCAATTGGAAAGTGACACCTGTGGAAAGAGTCGCCTTTCTGTAGATCTGCAGATGTGTAAATAAATCTTTCTTTTGATACAATTTGAGCGAAATGGTGTTTGTTCCGGATAAAGAATCTCTTCCACCCAGCCGATTCATCCCTGGCTAAAGGGGGCAATTCCCCCGGCATGTGTCTTATGGATTTGTCTGTGCATGTTTTTTTTTACTTTGAAATGTTTGGCGCCCATACACTTCCATTAAATGACTACCAGACTGCCACGATTAAAGTTAAAAATCTTTGTTTGTATTCTGCTGAGAAAACAAAGTCACTTACGTCTTGGATGCCCTGGGGATAAGCAAATAAACAAAAAATTTTCATTTTAGGGTGAACTATCCCTTTAAGCAGACCAGGATATTTTGGACAACACCATCCTTCCAACTTAGTAGACTTTTCCTATTCTATTCAATATACATGCAATGACTGTGCGCCAGTGCACAAAGCATGGTCCACAAAAGACTGAGGTTGAATGAGTTCAGTGTGGAAAAAAGTGACTGCCCACACATAGCTGGTGTAATGTTGGTGTAATGGTCAGGTGTCGCTATTTTTTTGTCCATATAGTGTAGATCAATTTTATTTTCTATAACATAGACCTTAGAAAACATTTGCCCTGCAGCCTCTTTGTTCAGACTCTGAGAATTCTGCATCACGAGAAGTCAGCATCCAATTTCTAACCATTCAGTATGCCTGAGTTAACTTTTCACTGGGCAGCTGTGACAAAAGAACAATTGATTTTAAGTTTAGCAAATGAATATTCACTAGAAATGACCAGAATACAAATCATTAAACAAGAGGGGCTGTGTAATGTTTTATGGACTGGCTGAATAAAAATTGTCTGGTATTGTGACAGTTTTACAGTTCTATCCATAACACACAATACTCTTTGTGGGAATCAGGGATTCTTTGCTTTATTTTTATATTCATTTCATTGAACTGTTGTAATAGAACGTTTGAGGATGTGCCTTGAATAAACTTGCAGCTCATCTTTGGCTTGTGTCTGCAGTGCTATGAGGCACTACTGCAATTTTTTAAACTTCTGCCAACATAACACCATCAGAATGAAAATGGAAAGATAAAACCAAAATGTAATAAAAAAATTACTATAATAATAATAAACCACACCAAAAATATACATAACAACTACATTCATATAAAACAGCTGTGAATAGAGTGAAGCTGATTAGAAATTAAAAGTTGAAGATGGTTGAGAGACACAAGCAGTAAAGCTTTAAGTTATCTTGTAAAAATATCTTCTGTCAAAGCTGCTTTTTCATACTGTGTTTATTTGGACAGTGTGTATAACCTCTCATATTTATATGGTTGTCTATTTTTTATTTTTTTTTCAAAAAACAAATTTTCTTTAACAGCTTCTCAAATAGTGATTACCTCACTTCATTGTCCATGACCACTTGAGTCAGTATACGATCCACATACACATGCCCTGATATGCACACACAAATGAAATAATAAAAAAGCCTGTTCTTCACTTAACAACTTAGCTCAGCCTGTAAATGTTTGGTTAAATGAAGCCGGGCGGCTTTCATAAGCTGATAATGCTGAGCAACAAAAATGGATCATCAGTGCTACACACATATCAAAGCAGAACATGTCGAATATAATTACTAAATCTCATTGTGCTTATAGGTAGTAGTAGGGATACATTTACATTACAGAAACACTACAGGCGTCTGAAAAATCATCTACTCTGACACCAATAAGTTTTCTTCCGGATAAAGAAATGTAATTCTGATGAAAAATTCCTATTTTGAAAAACAGGAGGATCTGCAGTGTTGTCACACCGACTTTGCAAGAACAGCAATTTTTATTATTAATAGTGTTCCTAGCATTAAGGCAGATGTGTTGGGCTGGATGTGTTGGACACTGTATGTTGTATTACTTGCTTTTTTAAAATTACTATTCATGAACTGCCCCAGATCTTTGTGGCCAATATGAGTGTTTATACTCAGTGGATGATTTTAGCTCACATGCAGATTTTTTTAGTATTGTTAGTGTTGCCATGCATCTATCCCAGATGGGCCTAGATTTGTTTCAGGGCATAATTTGTGCTGTGTATTCACCAGAAATGGCTCGAATTCACATGCTGTCAGACTGCACAATTGATTTTTTGCATATTTGGCACATTCATTTAAAACAATCTACTAAATAACAAACATCCTCATCAAGTTTGACACAAAACTATACTGTAGATAGTTATAAAGGTAAAATAGAGTTTAACGACCTGGGTAGCAATGAAAATATGAACGGTAGAAGTACATAATGATAAGCAGTTTTTTAACTGCTGCGGGTGCCTGAAAACAATAAGCTGTATGTGACATGTCGGCATCGCTGGTGCTCTGGTGCAGTCAGCACAACCTGGAGCTGAACAAGTTCAAGACTGTAGAGATGACAACAGACTTCAGGAGAAATCCCTCATCACTGCTCTCTCTCACCGTATCAGACAGCCTGGTGTCTACTGTGGAGACTTTCAAGTTCTTGAGTCCTATCATCTCCCAGGAACTGAAGTGGGAGTCCAAAATTCTCAAAAGGACTCAACGGAGGATGTACTCCCTGAGACAACAGGGGACGTACAGTCTTCCACAGGAGCTGCTGATCCAGTTCTAGACTGCAGTCATTGAATCTGTGTTGTGCTCCTCTATCACAGTCTGGTATGGGGCAGCACCTAAACAGGACAGGAACTGACTGCAGTGCACTGTAAAGACAGCAGAAAAGATTATCTCCTAAACTCTCTCACACCTTCACAGGACTGCAGCTGCACTTCATGTTCACTCTGTTGTATTTATCTTAAAACCCTTATTTTGTGTAAATAAAATTTCAATTTATATATGCTTGAGACACACCATTGACCATAACCAAACTCCTTACATATGTATGCATATTCCTGACCAATAAACATGATTCTGATTCTGATTAATGACAGCTCACACACCTTCTACATGGTTTGAGTCTCTTCAGTGTCAGGCAGGTTTAAAATATAGATATTTGGGTATATGCCCTTTTTCAGAAACCTTATGCAACTCCCTTGTTCGCCAGTTTGTTTACCAAGCAGATACCACAGATAAGATTCAGAGGGTATTAGATGAAAATCAGTACTAGTGACAGAGAAAATAATATTAGCCCTCTTTAATTCTCAGTAACTGTGCACTGGACAAAATTACCACTTAACAGAGGTTTCACTTGAAAACGACCCCTTCCTTATACGTGTACACCCCATAGCAAGAGATTCTTCCTCTGTAATTAACCCATTCACCATGTGAAGCAGCCGGCAGTCTAGCGCTGTCAGTGGATTTTGTTTGAAGGTGTCATTCTCTATGGAGAATGTCACAGGTTATAGCAATCTATACAGAAAGATATTCAGCGCATATAAGTCATATATCTGTTACCACCAATAAGCTTTCCTTTTACCAGGCTTTACATTATTTTAATCAGTTAATTTCATAAAGCACTATGCTTATTGTTTCCTAATTGTCATTATAGTCTGTTATAACCTACATTCAAAGCAGTGCTAACAGTGTTGTCATTCAAATACTCCTACAATGTGAAAAAAACATGCAGTATATGGACAAACATACTGGGTCAAAAGTATTGGGAAACACCTTCTATTGAAATCAGGGGTCTCTCACTTTCAGTAATGCCACAGCATAGCAAGGCATTTTGTAAGCTCCATAAAAACATGGTTGGATGCGTTCAGTGTTGAAAAATATGACTGCCCTGCACAGAGCCCTGACCTAAACCCCATCCAAGGCTTTTGGGAGGAACTGGAACAGAACATCAGTGCCTGACCACATTAATGCTCTACAGAACGAGGAGACACAAATCCCTTCAGAAACACTCCAATATCTAGTATAAGTAGAAGCTCCATATTAAGGTATATGTATCTGAAGGCAATGCCATTAAAATGTTCTAATTAAACCATGCATCTCTAAAATGGGTACTTCTTTGTTTGAAAAAGTTTAACTTCAGTTTTGTCAGCATTTTAATTTGAAACCATCAAAAACATCTGAAATATTCAAATATTCACTTCATTTAATTTTAACAAGTGAATGCTCATTCTAATTAAACGAGTGGTAAGATGGCTGTCAAAATCATTTTCACTAAATTGGTGGTGGACAAATTCCAAACATAACTTAAACACTAGTTAAACACTAGAATAGCTTTGAAATGAAAATCTAGTTGTTTTTGATGTTTGCATCCGAATACACACCTGTCAGAGATTTTATTCCAATGCAGTGTATTTATTTCTCTCTCTCTCTGTTTTATGTATCAGGGTTGGAGCCTAATCCGAATACGGTATTTGGAAAGGCACAAATAACGTGTTTATAACGAATACGATACTCTGACAAATACTTAAAAAAATATTTGTATTTGGGAAACCACGCCACCGGTACACGCTCGCATTTGGGAGTAGTTACTCCACTCCCCGGTCACAGGCTCGCATTCGGGAATAGATACTCCGCCACCCGGTCACAGGCTCACGTTCAGGAGTAGTTACTCCACCCCCTGCTCACGTTCTGGAGTAGTTACTCCGTGCCCCCAGTCACACACTAGCGTTCGGGAGTAGATACTATGCCTCCGGTCACAGGCTCGCCTTCAGGAGTAGGTATTCCGATATTCAGGGAGCGGCGGATGGAGTTATGAATTTATGAATGCTGCATTATGAATTTTACTCGAATACAAATACAAATACTAATACAAATAATTTTCCCTTTTAACAATTACAAGTACAGATATGAATAATGGCCACTTTGCACACCCCTAGTATATAAACATATATATGTAGAGAGAGAGAGAGAGAGAGAGAGAGAGAGAGAGAGAGAGTATATATATATCCTATGCTTTATCCCATGGTCTGTCAGAGTATATATATATATTTATATATATTTACTTATATATATATATACTCTGACAGACCATGGGATAAAGCATAGGAAAGATCAAAGAAGTGAAGCAGCATCCAGCGAGACAGGGTTTACAATCATCCAGAGCAGCATTTTCATGGTTTATTTCTCCAAATGCTGAGCAAAGGGGATCAAAGAAAAACTTGATGCAGGTCTCATTCAGGTCATCTTAGTGTAACTGCTGACTGAAGTATACATTATAAATATCACCCAGCTGGAATTTCAGTGCTCTCCAAACATCATGATTTTTATAGTGACAAAGTATTACACATATATTTGAAATTGTAGATAAAGAACATTGATTCTCTCCAATGCATTTGTTAAAGTCATGGATACTGTTTCAACATGACTTCAACATGACTGAAGACAAAGTCCTAGTCTAAAATATCGTAGAGGAGTTAAGCTGGGAAGGGCTCTCCCGGCATGCATTGCTCCCGCCTCAAACACTTTATTTGTTGTTTATTGGGCGTTGAGGGGTTATTTTGGTAGTTGGGCGTAGATTTGTTTACAGTGTGTTAATGTGTGAGTTTATTGTGTTTTGAAATGTGTTTGGGGTTTGTTTATGCGTTTATAGTAGAGGTATACAGCCTACCATGAGTGTGAATCATGGTAGCTCTGTGTACCTGGACCTGGGCTAGCCAAAATTGTATGCCTTGAGGTGTTGCTTGTAATCTGTTATTTCCCACTGCTATTAAAAATTCTCAAATATATCTGTTGGAGGGAATCCTCCCTAAATTTGCCAGCTTTTGCGAGTGCTCCTTTCTTTCCCTTTGACGATTTCATGCCTGGATTGTTCCAATATGTAATGCATATCTCAAAGTTTTACAGTACTGACATTGAAATTAGAGCAAAGAATAAAGATTTTAATTTTTATTCTAGATAAAAAACAGGAGTAATGAGATAAATTAAAAATGTCAAAAGCATGCAAAATGTTTTCATGTGTCACGGCTCATTGCCGCAGGTAAGGAGAAGGGGGAGACGCTTCAGTAGTTAAAGAAGGATTTTAATAATAAAC
>JBBKCR010181656.1:0-14332 GCA_037577295.1 Ladigesia roloffi | reverse complement strand
CACACACACACACACACACACACACACACACACACACACACACACACACACACACACACACACATACACACACACAAGGAAGAGGTAGGACCACAAAGGGAAAAACAGGAAAAGGTAATTTAGCTCCAAGAGGCCTCGGTTGGATAAACAGTAGGTAACATCTTAAGGGAAAAAAAAACAATCCAATTTTTTTCTCTAAAGACAGAGTCAAGAGTTTTAGTTTTATCACTAAAAGGAAACCGTAGATGAACCTGATTTATTCTCGTGCACTTTACATGATTCTTGTTTGGCTAGCCTTTTAAAAATGGTTCCTGCACTTCAAATTACACAATTATTGCACTGTGTATTGGAATGTAATGTACTATGTATGGTAAATTATTTTTAAAAAGTCAAGGACATTTGCATGATTTATATTGTTTCTTAATATTCCTTGAATTTCTCCATGGTTAGTGCTTTCATTCACAGCAGTTAACGCTATCTCTGTGTTACCAGAACTGAAGGAGGTTATTGCTAACTCCCGTAGCTACAAGAGACTACTGTATGCTTGGGAGGGCTGGCATAATGCGTCTGGGGTGCCACTCAGGAGTCTCTACCCAGAATTTGTCCAGCTCAGCAACAAGGCCTCTACAATGGATGGTGAGGAGGTTAAATTTATATAGACAGGGAGTGAGAAACTTGGGGAAATAACATGGAAAGCCTAGAATTAGAATAAAGGGCAGAAATTAATTAACATAGTGTTAAGCATGGTTGTGTCTAGTATTTTCTCCAGTGAACTGAGCTTAAACCACATTATGAAACATTAAAGTGACATTTATTGCTAACACTAACAAAAGCATGTTGTAGTTTAATGCCAGAAGCTGCAACTAATCAAAAATTAACAATTCTTTCAAAAGAATAAACATTAAACTTTCCATCTGTTGCATTTACAAGTAGACAAGGAGATTTTTACATTTGAATTTTTTTGTATTTCATTTTTTTGTATTTCATTTTTCTGAAATAAAAATGATGGAAAATCACATTCTAATTTGTCAATACAGATTAAATTGTAGGTACATTGTTACTTTTTTGTATAAATTGTGTGTAATTATATGGCAAATTGATGATGATTACTAGACCTCAAGCACAAAAGCCTGATGCTTATACTGTTTTTTTAAGAAAAGTCTCAAAGGGAAAAGTTGGGTACAATCCAGAATGTGAAACAGTGGATAAATGAGGAATGCAAACTCACCTGTACAAAACTTGAAACATGAAAGACATGGAACAAACTATGATCAGTCTGACAGGGTGTCGGTGAACTTAAATATCCGGGGCTACAGATGTAAACTTTAAACTATGTAGAAGGGAGGAAAACAAACCTGGTTCAGTAGTCTGGCAACTCAGAATGTGAGAAAGTCTTAAAACAGGCAAGATGGGATGTGGGCTGAGCCTTGATATTACCACCTCAGGGGGCTGATTCCTGACTTTCAACACTGCAATCACTGTTGACTAGGAGGAGAATTCAGGGATGGTGTATCCGCAAGAACCTTGGTAATGACTTGAGGAAGTGGGCCATCCCAGAAGGATTTCCCAAGTCTTAAGCAATTTCCTTAGGGATAAAGAAACTTTCCTGATTTTGATCCTTATTAAAACCAGACACGGGTGTGGGCATAACACAGATACTGTTTTTCTCATGCAAGAAGCCAAGCAACAATGTGTAACCGTGTGTGGTGTTTTCGGTTTATTCAGTTAAAGTACTAAACCGCTGTGCTTTCCAGGTTTTGATGACACCGGTGCTTACTGGCGTTCCTGGTACGAGTCTCCAACATTTCAGCACGATTTGGAGAGCCTGTTCAAGCAAGTGCAGCCTCTTTACCAGAACTTACACGCTTTTGTCAGACGCAAGCTCTACAACTTCTATGGTCCAAAGTACATCAACCTAAAAGGACCCATTCCTGCCCATCTACTTGGTCTGTACTTTATCTGGACATTTATCTTGTGTAAGCCCCTATCTTATGTGTACAAGTCATATTAACACAAGGATTCCTATGTGGATTGTCTGTTTTGGCAGGGAACATGTGGTCACAAACCTGGAACAACATCTATGACATGATGATTCCTTTCCCTGACAAGCCCAACGTGGATGTAACTAACACTATGGTTGCAAAAGTAAGCTAATGGTGGCAATTGTTTTCAGTTGAGAATATACCTACTTCTAAAGCTCTTCTTCTAAATCTACATATAAATAAATACACTTTGGCCTGATTAGTTTAGAATATCTTGAGCTCTGTTTGACTGAGATTGGACTTATAACATTTTATACTGTGTGTCTAATATTTAGCAAATGTGAAACCAGTAGTGTTATCTGTGTTTCGGCACAGCTAGCTGGCTATGTAGTAGATGTCCTGGATAAAGCGTTCCTGCAGCACAGATACAGATATTTTCATTGCATTTCCTCAGGGCTACAATGCCACTCATATGTTCCGGGTGGCTGAGGAGTTCTTTACTTCTCTGGGTCTTAAAGAAATGCCTCCCAAGTTCTGGGAGAAGTCCATGCTGGAGAAGCCTGATGATGGGCGAGAGGTGGTATGCCATGCCTCAGCCTGGGATTTCTACAACCGTGAGGATTTCAGGTGAGGAACATCTAACCTTCTCTCTGAAATACAGTGAGATTCCCTCTCATTTAAAAGAGCAATTTGTATACTGAAGAGACTCTTCACCAAATGACACCTACCTTGTATCTAAACTCATACGCCATTTGATCAGCTCCACTTATCATATAAGTGTACTTTGTAGTTTACAATTGCTGGCTATATTTCTGTTTCAATGCCACCAATGGTCATGCTGTTGGGGATTTTGTGGTGTCCTGACATGAAATGGGCTAAAGGGGGTTAACAAATTATGTAGTTAAGAATATACCAACATAATATGTGAGTTTTAATCCAGTACACTATTTTAATTGACTGAACCTGGAGCATAATCAGTAATTGCAGTCACATTTCAATCCTAGTAGAAATTATGTTTGTCGGCTGAGCCAATAAGTGTGGTGCATTTCCAGTAACATTATATTAAACAAATTACATTACAGATCTCCATAGGTATAACTAATGTTGCACAATAGATAAGACAAATTTGCCAAAAGAGTCAAAATGATGGTTATGGGGCCAAAAATGTTTCACCTTTGCATTTTTAGCAGCTTTAACATTCCTTACATATCTTAAGACTGAAAACAGTATTATTTGATACAACGTCTTTGCCCGTGACAGGATCAAGCAGTGCACTATAGTGACTATGGAGCAGCTCTTCACTGTACATCATGAGATGGGCCATGTGGAGTATTACCTGCAATACAAAGACCTGCCAGTTAGCTTCAGGCGTGGAGCAAATCCTGGCTTTCATGAAGCCATTGGAGACGTGCTATCACTTTCTGTCTCTACGCCCAAACACCTGAACACTATTGGCCTCCTGGATACACTGAATGATGATAACGGTAACTAGAAAGTAAATTAAAAAATGAAATGGCCAGTAATTAGTATAACTCTGTTGTGGTTAAAATTATTGAATTGATCAACAAATGCTGTGTTACATTTTAGAGACTGACATTAATTACCTATTAAAAATGGCTCTGGAGAAGATAGCCTTCCTTCCATTTGGATACCTCATTGATCAGTGGCGCTGGGATGTGTTCAGTGGTCGTACACCACCTGAACGCTATAATGCAGATTGGTGGTACCTAAGGTAAGTCTTTTTTATGTACTTATGAGATTCTGATAAAGGAAACGGCATAATGAGACTGCATCTCAGTAACACTAGTAGTACTGTTAGGATAGATCGGGTGTCGTTGTATTTAATGTAGAAAAATACATGGACATTTCAAGTGACATTTTTGTGAATAGCAAGTAATATTCTCTACAGGGAATATGTGTCTTATTTTATTGAATAAAAAAATGCAAATAAAGAATGAACTCAAACAAAAAATTGCAATTATCAGTACCTACTGAACTAATTTGTAATGCTATATATATATATTTGTAATGTTATATTAGGTTGAATACGATTTTGTCGAAATAGGAACAGAGTATGTTTGTCCAAGTTTGCAACAATAGCTACAAATAATTATGGAGAGAGAATGTATAACTAAATAAATCTTATTCTTGTACTTTACAGGACAAAATATCAAGGCATCTGTCCACCAGTAAGACGAACAGAGGAGCACTTTGACGCTGGGGCAAAATATCATATCCCAGGAAATACTCCTTATATCAGGTGAGATGAAAATCAGGCAACAACACCATTAGGTTTCGCTTAGGGTCTGATTAACATCTCACAATATCAAATCCCAGCGTCACTAGCTATATCCAGACTGCTGGCTTTATATTTTATTTGATGTTTTTTAATCTTATTGCACAAAAACATCAATAGGGTAACTCCTGTAGCAAAAATCATTTTGTTTGATTTAATGTAGAATTTAAAAAATGCACTGAATGCATGGCATGCATCTAAAACATGCAATCTGGGGACATTCAGAAACAACAAATATTTCTTCACTTTTGTATTTCACCAGGTTTTATATTGTTGGCTGACGTTTCTTGGCTTGTAACTTATTTTACTGCATTTTGCTTCATCTTGTATCTATTTTTAAATAGCATTTTAAAGCATTTTGAGCTCTAATTTACAATTATTATTTATAATTATTATTATCAGATAAATCAGTTTAACACAGCCTTACTTTTTACTTTGTAGGTACTTTGTGAGCTTCATTCTTCAGTTCCAGTTTCATCAGAAACTTTGTCAGGAGGCTGGACACACTGGCCCTCTGCACAAGTGTGACATCTACAGATCATCCCAGGCTGGAGCTGTTTTAGAGTATGTAGTGAAGCTATCACATATCACACCTCTTTGTCAATGAACAAGAACAATATACAGAATACAGTAATAGACAAAGTAAAAGATAGGCTATAAAAAGTTATTACATTTGTACAAAGGCAAAAATGACTTTAATTAGTACAAATTTAAGAGAAAACAATTGTACTTGGATCAAAGTAATAAAAAATAAAGGCTGTTAAACAGTGCAATTGCTTCTGTGATTGAGGCAGCAGAATATACCGGGGGAAGGTAGCTCAGTGGGTAGGACCTCTGGACCATGATTCTACCTTCCTACCTTTTTCTGTACTCAAACATTACTTCAGATGAAGGCAAAGTGACCCAAAACATTTCATGTAACACTGCAGTATTGTTCTGCAACATATCACATGTATACCAAGTGTGTTTTGTAGAAAAAAAAAAAGTATAAAAGGCAAAAACACGTTCTGATGACTGCTTGGTAATATTTTGACGGTGACTGTTTTGTTTGCTTCTGTTTGACAGGAAGGTCTTGCGTGCTGGCTCCTCTAAGAACTGGACAGAGGTACTACAAGATGCTGTGGGTACTGACAAAATGGACGCCAGTGCACTGATGAAGTATTTTCAGCCTGTCACCACCTGGTTAGAGGAACAGAACAGACTGACTGGTGAAATACTGGGCTGGCCTGACTTTGAGTGGATGCCACCAGTTCCAGAAGGTTACCCAGAAGATGTTGGTAAGAGGCAGAAGTTGGATTTAATATAATGTAAAGAATAAAAATTTTTGTGAACACTGAACTGAGTCGGTTTACAAACTATGAACATAACTGGGAGTTACGTTCACTCAAACAAGACTGAACACAGTTCACGTTCCATGTTAGCAGGTTTTAGTGATGGATATAGCTTCCAAAGAAGAGCCGGCTCTTTTGGATCTCAAAAGGCTCTTAATTTTTTATTATCTTTAGCATAATATTTTAGCTGAACTTGGAAAATATGAATGCTTTGTGTATTGATAAGCCCATTTACATTAAGTGATTTTATGAGACTGTATATGTTTCTACCATGAGTTGCATGTGCATGTATAAACAGACAAAATATTAATCGTGTGGTATTCTCTTGAAAGCAAAATTTGATTAAAGTAATAATATTTTAGTCTAAGCTGACATGTGAAATTGCCATATTTCTCACATTCAGCTGATAAAATAACTGATGAGATTCAAGCAAAGGAGTTCTTGGATGACTACAACTCCACAGCAGAGGTTGTCTGGAACGCTTACACAGAGGCTTCATGGGCCTACAACACTAATATCAATGAAGAAAACAAGCAGATCATGGTAAATTACCAAGTTTTTTTTTTTACATATATTGCCTTATATATATTGCCTTATATATCTATGTGTGTGTCCTTATATGCCTCATGTGACTTTTTATCTCCAGTTGGAGAAAAATCTAGAAATGGCCAACCATACAAAGACTTATGGACTGGAAGCCCGCAAATACGACACCACTGACTTCCAGGACTTCTCAGTAAAACGAATCCTGGCGAAACTAAGTGACCTGGAGAGGGCTGTGCTGCCTGATGCTGAACTGAAAGAGGTAGGAGAGATGGAGAAACTAATGAAAAGAGCAAGAATGTTAGGAAAGTTGGGGTAGAATGGAACTTTTTTCAAAAATATTACAATATACCTGAAATGTGAAATAATGTGCTAAGCACGGTGATGTTTTAATTTTTTTTGCAAATTGTTTTTATCTAGTAGCTATAAGTGAGAGACTCTTAGTGTTTCCCCTATAAACATGAAATACATTGATATTTATACAACAGTTGTTCCGACATTACAGTTTTTGGATTGTTGAGAAGTGATCTGCATGTTTTACCAAGAATGTATTACCACTGAGCACCAGCTGCTAAATAGTGACATGCTTTTCAGTGCAACTTATAATTAACATTTTGATATTATACTGTTTACACACGTAACAAATTAAAAAATTAAAAAAATTACACAACATGTCTATATCAAATTCTGAACTGTCAGCAAAATACAATTCAGCAAACAAAATGTAATTCAGAAATATAGACAGGGACAAAACCATATTTAGGTTAATCTGGAAGTTACAGAAAAGCCTGAGCGTATCCTTATTTGGCTGCACTTTCAGTGTTCTGTCAATAATGCAACAACCTAATACTGCTTTTGGTGGCAGAAACCGTTGATATTAAAACACATCGGATACAAAGTTCCTTTTTATTTACATTATGTTCCAAAACTGCTGCATAAAAGGAACAGAATAACATCACTACTGTAATGGTGGTGGCCAAATTATACCATGAAGTTGCTCACAGTTACAGTTAAATTGTGTTGCTATAGCCCAAAGAACCATAGAATATATCATATTATATATTTTTAAAGCTGTTTGTGTGCGCTGTGTCAATCTTGTCTTATTTTCACAGTACAATAACTTGTTGGCCTCAATGGAGACTATTTACAGTGTTGCGAAAGTCTGTAAAGATGATGGGACCTGTTTACCCCTTGATCCAGGTGAGTGTACCTTGGTAGGATATACATTAATCTTATCATTACATGCTCTTAAAAATACATACACATATCCAAGGACACATTTGGAACTTTTATTTATTCAGAATGTTAGCATTTAAACATTTAAATGCATTTAAGCTGAAACAAATATCACAGCTGTTTATAAATATTTTAGGATGAATAAAATAGGTTCATCACTCCATTTCTCCAAGTAAAAAAAAAAGAAGCTAAAAGCAAGACACTGATATATAACCAACTGATGTTTTTGCCCCAACTTTATTTATTGGTTTTGTAGTAAGTACAGAATTAAAAGTGAAAATTAATAAGCTTGACCAAATGCTGTTAAAGAGGATTTTTCAAACAAACTGTTCTGATTAACTTGGTGGGAAAGTAAAACTTAAAACTAGACTATTTAATTTAATGTTTTTTTTTTTTTAATGTGGTACATCAATCTTACAGCCGGCCCTTTTTCTTTTTTTTACTTTCTTTTTTTCTTATTATTTTAGACCTGAATAAGATCATAGCTGAATCCAGAGACTACGATGAGTTGCTGTTTGCCTGGCAGGGCTGGCGCAATGCTTCAGGAAGGGAACTGCGCCAGAGCTATGAGAGATATGTGGAGCTTGCCAACTTGGCTGCCCGCAGTAATGGTAAGCACCAAAAAAACGAAAGCTGCTCTGTGGGAACAAGATGATACTGTAAAGTTCAATAGAAACATGAGAACTGGGTTGGTTTTGTGGAAAACTCTTGGGAGGATTTTCTGCTTATGAGTCCATTCAGTAGGCCAGAGAAAAAAATGCATATGAGTTTGTGTTATTCAAATAGTGGCTTTTTAAAGCCATAGTTAAGCAAAAAATGGATTAATTTAAGACCATTGTTGGTCAAAGAACAAATGTCACTCCAAAATAAGGACATGTGTTCATTGACCATCAGGGGCACTCTGAACAACAATGGTGTGCATGGCAGTGTTGCAAAGAGTAAGGCTTCAAAGCCCAGTCTACAGTTTAGTACATTTTATTACAGTTTAATACAGTTTAGACCACATGAAGACTTTAGACTGTATCCTTTTTCATTCATGAATGCATAAATTTTTTCTATACTGGGCCTAAAAAATCAGAAATAACAGTTTAAAATCTAGAGTAAAATACATTAACATTTCAAAAGCTTACAGTCAAGCAAAGCTGTTTAAAAAATTATGTTTCTTTGTGTAAAGACTTTTCAAAAAATGTGTGCGAAAATGTGTGCTGCATTCAAATGTTACTTGATTCTTGCATAACAGGTCATGCTGACAACGGTGCTTTCTGGCGCTCCTTATATGAAACACCTACCTTTGAGGAGGACCTGGAGGTATTATGGAAAGATCTAAGACCTCTTTACCTCAACCTCCATGCTTATGTGCGCCGTGCCCTCTTCAAAAAGTATGGTTCGAAACACATCAACCTCAAAGGCCCAATCCCAGCACATTTATTAGGTAAGAATAAAACTCTTATGCCAGGGTTACATTACAATTATACATATAAGTATCAGAACTGCACCAACTGTAGCCAACTCTAAAAAGCTGCAAAAAAAATACTTTCCTAATTTTAAGCATCTGTATTTAAATAGCATATTCAGTTTTCTTGTAGGTATTCTTTATTACTTTTATTTATTTCATTATTTTGTTCTATTTTGTATTCTACTCCTGTAATGTGTATTGAATGATCATTTGTGTATGATAATGTGCCATATATAGTTTAAATTAAACCTGAACATATTAAATGATGACAGTGGTGACAGTAATAAGCCCACTGAACATGAAGTGAATTCACAAAAATAAAACTAAAAGATTGAACATCATACCTTAGTCCCTGACTTAAAGTATGATGTCCAGTCAACCAGTGGAGTTTAAAAAACATAAGTAGATCGAATGTAATTTGATCTACTTATGGGAACACTTCACTTTTCAAATTACACTAATTTGGGAACACTGATGGGCTGGAAGAGTGCTTCTTTATTTCATTTGTATAATTACATTGCTAAAAGGCAGATGAATTTCATTATAGGAAAAAAGACTGAACACATCAATTGAAAAAATTGACATGTATCCATATTAGAAAATAAGTCATGGCCTGAATTTAGAAGCAAAATATTTGAAGTTTGGATGCAAGACATACAGTGCAAATCTGAGCCAAAATCATTTTTTTCATGCTTCCCATGAATGCATTAATATTCTGCTGCTGTTCGCGGCAACTCCAAAAGAATCGGCAGGATTTAATATGCTTTCAAAACAAACCAAAAGCGTGACTGTGTGTGTGTGTGTCTGTGTGTTACATTTACAGCACTGTTTGGAAGTATAGACACACACACACACACACACACACACACACACACACATACACACACACACATTTCCACATGACTGAAGACTTGTTTTGAATTACAAGCCCAGCGGTTTACCTTCATGCCAATGTGCCAGCAGGCATTTACTTATTTTCTTTCCAACTGTTTCTTTCCCTTAGGCAATATGTGGGCACAGACATGGTCTGGCATCATGGACCTGGTCACGCCCTACCCCGATGCCACTCAAGTGGACGTCACACAAGCTATGATAGCCAAAGTAAGTACAGACTCACTGTTTTTTTATGGAAATTCTTATTTTTCTTCCTTTTATAAAATGGGTTTTCTGCATTTCCAAAACATGATGTCATAAACCTGAATTCATTTACATATGACTGCATATTCAGGCCATAGCAGTGTAGCTGCCCATTTACACTGAAATATGTTTATTGTCACTACTACTATAGAGTCCTATAGTTTGTTATAAGGGAGTTGATTATCTGAAAGTTATGCTTGGCTGCAGCCGTGGAATATGGAAAATCTGTAAAACGAATAAATTAAACTCATTGGTTACACTGGTTCCTCAGAACTGGAACGCTAAGCAGATGTTTGAAGAGTCTGACAAATTCTTCACATCTCTGGGACTGCTCCCTATGCCTCCTGAGTTCTGGGAAAGGTCCATGCTGGAGAAACCCACAGACGGCCGCGAGGTGGTGTGCCATGCCTCTGCCTGGGACTTTTACAACCGCAAAGACTTCAGGTATGCTTCAAGGACCAAAGGAAAAAAAAATCTAAATAAGAAATTAAGCTCCCTGCACTGCATTAATCAAAAATGTTTCATAAAACAATCAAAGCCCCATGAGGCTCACAGTATGCTTTCACAATTTCAAGCCTCCCAATGATAATTGAAATTACACTCACGCTTGCTTGTCTGCCTCAGCAGAAGAAATTTGTGATCAATGAATTAAATATTGTTCAAGTTGTTCCACGAGAGGAAAAAGATGCACTGATCTGATGCTTGCTATTGGGCTGCACAAGTTTTAGAATTTTAGATATTTTTTTCATAAGCATAAAAAAACATCTTTAGAGAATAGTTGTGAGGCTGCTTTGATTCTATCAGCTTCTATTTCCTATTGAGTTGCACGCTATGTCTTTTTCTCTTTCCAGGATCAAGCAGTGCACAGTAGTAAACATGGATGACCTCATCACTGTGCATCATGAGATGGGCCACGTTCAGTATTTCCTGCAGTACAAGGATCAGCCCATCTCCTTCCGTGAAGGTGCAAATCCAGGATTCCATGAAGCCATTGGAGACGTCCTAGCCTTGTCAGTGTCCACCCCTAAACATCTCCACAGCATTGGCTTGCTGGACAAGGTGGAAGACAACCCAGGTGAGGTTCCAAATGATTTGCAGATTTAGCACAAATTCTTTAGCTAACAAGCTTTGGAAGTTGCAAAACATGCAAAAATAATCATTCACTCATCACAAACCCAATAAAATAAGTGACTTGAAACTGACTTGATTATGGCAGTATATATAAAAAGTCAGCTGAAACTCATTTTGGTGTTAATCTGTCAACAGAGAGCACCATTAACTTCCTGATGAGCATTGCCTTGGATAAAATTGCCTTCCTACCTTTTGGTTACCTGATGGACCAGTGGCGGTGGAAGGTGTTTGATGGCAGGATATCAAGCAATGAGTACAACAAAGAGTGGTGGAACCTCAGGTGAATTTCCGTTGTTACATCAAGTGCTGCTCGATATTCAGATTCTAACAATTATCAAAACAAGATCATTTTAGATCAGTTATTTTACTGCATTTTGTTGGGTGTTACCCTTGGATTGTATGGTTTCAAATGCATCTTCTCCGCTCTGCTTTTTCCTTCAGGCTGAAGTATCAGGGACTGTGCCCTCCTGTTACCCGCACAGAAGAAGACTTTGATCCTGGTGCAAAGTTTCACATTCCGGCCAACGTTCCTTATGTCAGGTAAAGCTCTATAAAAGTTTATGTGAGGCCTCTTGCTTCTACAATGCCTTTTCAGTATAGCTTGAATTATCAGTGTTGATGCAGGGAATGTTCTGAGAAGATTCTGAAACAGTGTGGTTTGTCTTGTCTGAATCAGGTACTTTGTCAGCTTTGTGATCCAGTTCCAGTTCCATAAAGCTCTGTGTGAAGCTGCTGGTCACACTGGACCTCTGCACACATGTGACATCTATCAGTCCAAAGAGGCAGGACAATTGATTGGGTCAGTAAACCAACACCTCTTAAGTATTTCCTGATTTTACTTTAATTATTTATGAATTCAGAATATCTAGATGCCTACAGAGCAAATCCATTTCTCAAACAAATAATGTAATATAGATAATGTAGAAAGGATTTTGGCTGTATGCTTAAATGTTCATGTGGTCATTGTCTGGAAACAAAAGAACGTTTAAAAAAGCTGACTGTTGTAATTTATTTGTAAAACAGCTTGTATTTGAGCCCTCATTTAAATTGTATGTAAGGTTAAAACAAGCTTGTATTTGAGCTCTCGTTTAATTTTTTCACTCTTATGAGTACATGCATTTCATTTAGTTGTGTATAGAAACTAAGTAATTCATACTATTGTTAAATGGTAAGTCTTTATACATTGGTAGGTCTAAGTACATTGGGAAGAAATATATAGAGATTTTTTTCAATCTCTGTCCAATACTTCTGGAGCACACGGTCAATTACACAATACAATGATTTTAACGTGTTTTTAGAATCTTGTCCTCTTCTATGTTGTATATTTCCAGTGATATGATGAAGCTGGGCTTTAGCAGGCCCTGGCCTGAGGCAATGGCTAAGCTCACTGGACAGCCCAACATGTCTGTGAAGCCTTTGATGGAGTACTTCCAGCCCCTCATCACCTGGCTGGAGCAGGAGAACCGAAAGAATGAGGATGTCCTTGGATGGCCTGAATATAGCTGGATGCCCACAATGACTGAAAGTGAGTTTTAATTGGGCTGCCCATTGTATTATTAGCTTAACTTTTGTTTGTTACATTTATGTAGTACATCACCATCCGGGGCAGTAATTTCTATTGTGTATTTCCACTCACTTGTCACTTTAAGGTCCACCTGAATTATAGGTCAGTTACGTATGCTTAATAACAGGCTACAGCTCATCTTTTCTCATGTATTTTCTGTTCAGTTCCTCTACCTCTTTCAGTGTTAGTCAGTTTTTGACCTGCTTTTGACTGTATTTGATTTTCAAAATTCTATTCTCAATAAAGCACTGACATGGTAATTAAAGTTTGTGTTACTGTTTGATTAAAACCAGTGTGCTACAAAAAAATTCAGGTAGCCCTGGGGCTAGAACGGCTGGAGCCATTATCACCAGAAGCATTTTTAATATTGGGGGACACAGCACTTTAAGTCTCTGCTGTTGTGCAGGGGGGCTGGGGTGTGTGCCCCCATGTTTCAGGCGCCCATGGCTATAGCAGTTATTAACAAACCTGCCAAGAGAAATCTACCTTTCTGCAGAATGAGTATTCATTTTAAATGTTTGCTATGACTTCTATAAAAAATTCCTTCACTTTGCCTTTTTTTGCATTGTAGCTATTGTTGTGGTGGAGGAGAAGGACAACGCTGCAAACTTTTTGGGCCTGAGTGTAGAGGAAGCTGCAGCTACAGCTGGTCAGTGGGTTCTCCTGGTGCTGGGCATTGTTCTCCTGATTTCTACCATCTTCCTGGCCTATAAATACAGAAAATCTAGACGCCTAGAGAGCAAATCCATTTCTCAAATGGAGCTCAAATAATTGTTTGCTGTATGCTCAAATGTTCATGTAGTTGTTGTCTGGAAACAAAAGTGAACAAAATACCATGTTTTGAATGTCTTGTATATTTATTTTTGATTTTGGTCAAATGTGTTTTACTATGCAATGGAAGCTGACTGTTGTAATTTATTTGTAAAAAAAATTAACAGTGTTGGATGAGTAGGTGTCTTCAATTATTTGTACATTTTCAGCTGTGTATTAATTAAATGTATCGGTAATTATCTTTGTAGAATAAAAAGAAATATCCATCTTTTTGTCTTGTCATCTTTGTGCTGGTACTCTATGCCATTATCATCTTGCTACAGTGGCACCTGACAAGTTGTGGGGTATATTACTGCAGCTTGTTTGGAAATCTTACAAGAAATCTTACTTGGAGACAAGCTTCAACATTCCAATGATCTCACCCAATAGGACAATGCCTCCCTGTCATGTTACACTAGAGGTCACTCAATGTATTGATGAATATCACAATGTGAGTCATGCCTTGGCATGTTAGATCCCACTCTATACCATCAGAATCAGAACACCAATATAATCTATGGCAATTTGCATAGATTGTGATGGGCTGAAATCTTACTAAAATACTTTTTGTAGTTTTTCTTTTATTTGTCACCTAGCTTATTATGTTTTTTACATTCCTCATTCAATAGTTTTAATTCTTTTACATTCAGGAGGCTTGTGGCAATTAAAATATAAAAAGATACAGCTTTAATTAGTGCCCCCTGGTGCATTTCTCAAAAAGTACTCAGATATTGTTCTTTTGTTCATATATATATATATATATATATATTACGGTGGCCCAGAAGGGTCAACACAAATACAAAAGCCGCAACACGAATGCAAAAGCCACAACAAAAATATAAAAGC
>JBBKCR010181592.1:0-14338 GCA_037577295.1 Ladigesia roloffi | reverse complement strand
GACGAGTTCGGCGGGCCGGATTAAAAAGCCCAACGGGCCGTATATGGCCCGCGGGCCGTGGTTTGCCCATGTCTGGTCTAGATGGTTGCACAGTACTGTTGAGGTTGATGAGGGTTTTATAGTAAATGACAGGGAATAAAACACAGAATAAATAATAGGAGAATAAACATGAGGTTTTAAATACAATGTGTATTATATTTTGTATCTTTAATGTCTTTCCCTGTGACTCTCCATGCAGTCACTTCGAATACCAGAAGGAGGGGCACAAGTACATGAGGCTCAAATTTTACATCGAGGGCTCCGAGCCGGGAGTGCGTGGGACCGTCCATTCAGAAACAAAACAGGTGACTTTTAATTGTTTGGTATTTGTCACACTGAGGAGAATAAATGTAAAAAAATTTAAAAAGTGTATGACAGACTGCAAAGTGTCTAAAGATACAAGGAGTCTAGAAGTTCCAACCAATCAGCATTCAGCACCACCAGTATGCTGCTCACCGCCTGATCAACTGGAATCATCTACAGAGAGTATAAGAGCTCAAATTAAACTCTTCTGTTGATGAATGAAGCTTTAACCAGCCTGGGAGCATCAATATATGATACAATATTGAATATTTGTAAGCCTACACCCCTGAAATTGTTTTTAATTAGGTCTTCAGAATCAAAACTGGTGTATTTTATACTCACTGGAACATTCTTCATCTCTGCTCATTTAAAAACACTTTGAATGTGAAAATGTGAGGTTATAATGGTTTTTCCTCATTTCACAGAATCCAGAAACTGGAAAATATGAATTCCGCTACATATTCGTGGACATGGATACCTATCCCAGGAGGACGATTGTGATTGAGGACAACCGGTGATCATTTTATCTGGGGAATTTGGAGAACAGTATTCAGCAAAAAAAATGATATTTAGGCTCTCATCAGAAGTTCAGCTCTGTTATGTGACCGTTGTTGTTTGATTGCATCCGAGCTCAGATACGACAGTATTCTGGTCAGGATGATCGAATAAAATAAAATGTTATTCATTTAAATCCTGTTCATTTACACTAAAGGTGCTTCCTGAGTTCTACTTATGTAGGCCATGCAGGAATTCTAATGAACAGTTTTCTTACTTTTGTGGTGCCGAATAAAATCGTAGGCTGTGTTTTTGCACTTTGTTTAGTTACACTTACTTTCATAAAAAGAGTTTTGAATGCACTAGGTGATGTATTATGGGTCTTTGATGTCTGTGTGTGGAGCAAATTAAAGGAGCAAACATTTGTCTGGACTCCTACTGCATGGTGTAGAGTTTTCACTCGTTTTCATTCTTGATTTTAAAAAGGTGGTAAAGCATAATGCAGTGACATCATTATTATAATAATTGTTGTTTCCTTGCCCTTGTACAGTAGATTTATTCTCAAATATATTTCTGTATTTTAAAAATATTTCTTTATTCTTCAGTGTCAGTAAGAGCTGGAGTCCAGCAGGAGACAGTATTGTACCAGTCTCGTTGACCCGAAAGGCAAAACTACATTTTTGTCTTGCAATTGAAGCAAAGCCAAATAATTGTGTTTATACGACCTAGTTTTTTTATATTTGAGTTTTCTCCTATTGTAGGTGCCGCCAGATCCCGAATGCCAGTTCTGTCTCTCATGACTCGTGGCGATCGCACCAGTTTGAGAAGGTCAGGGCCTCTGTTGATACAAAGTGCAGCGAAGCAGTCTAGAATTATAATCACAATGATAAACAGATTAAACAGAAGAACTCTAGTTGGATTTTCGCAGTATAACTGGACAGCCTGTAGCTTGTTGCGTGCCGTTTGTAAAAACAGCTTCACGCATTTAGAGGTGTCCTTGTTTTCATCATTTCAGCGCAATGTTCACGCAATTTTCAGACATTTAGAGCTAGACGTGTTAAAAAACAGTTACGTTTTGTACATTTTCTTGCTTCGTAATTGTTACATTTAAATGTTTAATGTAAATGTTACCTCTGAAGTCAATATGTTAAATCTTAAGTTAAAATGTTTTTACAAATGGCACTCCA
This sequence comes from Ladigesia roloffi, assembly GCA_037577295.1. Lineage (NCBI taxonomy): Eukaryota > Metazoa > Chordata > Actinopteri > Characiformes > Alestidae > Ladigesia > Ladigesia roloffi. The sequence continues at coordinate 12,314 of JBBKCR010181592.1, read as the reverse complement.
TAGTAGCTAGGTGAGTGTAGGATCACCTGGTCCACTAATCAGTTCACTACCAAGCCCGTTCTGTGCCGAAGTGGTTTCCTAAAGAAGAGAAGTAACTTAAAAAGGCAGGGCAGAGTGGCCTCCAGGACCTAGGTTTGGAAATCCTGGAATAACTTAATCTTCTCAGCCTTATTCCCCGAGCATGTCTGCCCTCCAGACTATGGTGTTTCTTCTCGATCATGGTTTCCTACTCGTGGTCCTGGATGCCACTGCCGTACTTTTTAAGTGCTTTCCCATACTGAAGAAAGAACTTCAACACAGTAAGGGCTCGTTAAGAAGCTGATTAGTTGGATCAGGTGTTTTGGGGCTGTGAAAGCATTCTGCAGGAGCAGAACTGGAAAACACTTCTAACAAACCCATTTCCCCTCAATAACTCTGTATGCTGGTCTGCTGTAACACTAGGTGTCATCAACTCTCCCTCTGGAGATCCAGTTTCTAACACAAATGAATCTGACCAAGCCAAGGCCTTCAGAAGAACATAATGAGCTAGGACAGGTGCATAAGTTGGTTCACTGGACTGCCGAGCTCCCCAAGACTGCTCGAAAACAGTTCCTGTGGTAGTTTGTCATCATCAGGTGTGAAAACGTACATAGTTTGGTGAGATATTTTTCCATGAACCGCAGTGAAACATATATGAACATCAGTGTATTCCAGTTCCTGAGGCACACTGCCCGGCACTTTTCACGGCTTCCAACACACCTGATCGTAATCAGCTGGTTATCAAGCCCTTACTGTACACTCACAATATTCCAGTTTCAAGAGTGTAGAACGTATGGTTTAGCACCACTGGTATTTTTTTATTGATTTCAGACAAAGCTGAAATCGGTACATATAAGAATAGAACATTTGCATTTTTACCAATTCAGTTTAAATTGCATACACTCACAGAAAGGGATCTTGGCTTGAAGCCACAAACCTTTTCTGGCTTCCCCAATAAACCTTTCAGTTGCCTGTTATTTAAAGAATGGCCTGTTATGTGAACATTTCTTAAACCTTGAAAAGGCTATCCACCCTTACATCTTTTCTTTTGTTATATTGATTGCTTCCATAAAGTTTAAAGTTTAAAGAAACTCCATATAATATAAAGAACATGGTCAATGAGCTTTATGTTAAAAACCTTGAACCTTTCTTCACACTTAAGCCTGTTTGATCAGAAAGTGGACTAGTTCTACAGACTCACTCCAATAATTTAGGATTATTGGAGTGAGTGATATGGCTTAGATGTGGCAGTGTGCCTCAGGAACTGGAAAACACTGAATATTCATTTATGTTGCACTGTGATCAATGGAGAAATATCTTATTCAACCATGTGCATGTTCACACCTGATAATGACCAAGTAACCCTAAACTGTTTTCCAGCAGTCTTGGAAGCTCGGCAGTCCAGGGGACCCCTGATGCACCTGTCCCAGCTCATTATGTTCTTTTGAAGACCTTGATTGGCTTGGTCAGATTCCTTTGTGTGTTAGAAAGTGGATCTACAGGAGGTTGATGACACCTGGTGTTACAGCAGACCTGCCTCCAACACAGGACTCACAGAAGACTTTAGACTTTTAGGATTAAATGAATTATATAATACATAAAATATTTTTATTTTAAAAGTTGGTTCCTTTTTTGTGCATGTGGGTGTGCACAGCATGCAGCTCTACATCTTTACTGGTTTTTGCTGGGATCAGGCGCACCTATATTTTGTCCGGCCATGATTTTCCAATACATAGACTTTCATATGGAGTTGGTCCCCTTTGCTGCTGCTATAATGCTTTGGACTTGTTTTTCTACAACAAACTAGATAAAACATAAATGCCCTTCAGTGGCAAATAACTTATTTTATATTTGTTTTAATAACATGAACGTTTACGTCTTACAGAAATATTTGAACTGCAGCCATCTTAAAGGGAACACTCTTAAAAAGACCCTATTTTATTTAGGGTTTGCGAACCAAATGGAACATGTAAATCACTCACGCTTGACGCGTCATTCCCGTCTGTAAACGCAGCTTTAGAGTCATGTGTGAATACACCACAGCACTGTATAAATTCTTTCTCTGCATTTCAACCTTTTCACCAAGTGAAGCTGCCTATTCACAGAGTGAGGTTGTTGCCCGTAACTTGTGGGGACGGCTCAGTACCTCAGTGGTGACTAGTAGTTGGGATTTGAACCCACAACATTCTGACTGCAGGGACCAACACCCTGACTACTAGACCATCATGAGCCCAGCTACTTGTTACCCTCATCAGCTTTGAAGCTCCAAAATGGATTGTTTTGGAGTGGGATTGGGGGCGGTTTTCATTTGATATTTTAAAAGCTACTATCAAACTGTTCTTTCTTATGTTTTCTCCTTCTTTAATATTAAATTGGCTCACCCTGTTTATCGGATTTATGTAGAAGTCTGACAGGACAGAGAAAGTCAACGTTTACAAGCACACGCAGATTCTTTCTCAATAGTTTAATAAAAAATGTATTGATCCCATTATGTTAACCTGATAATTTGACAACTGCACACAGTTGACCTCATACATTCTTCAAAACACATTGACAATTATATGAAAACTTGTTAGATCTCACATTGGACACACATCATTATCATCATTGTCATCATCACACACACAGACCAAAAGTATTGAAAAGTAAGCCGAGTTCATTACTGTGGCCCAAATGCATAAAAAATCATAACTGTCACCTGATAAGCCAGAAGCCAAAGAGGGTGGAGCCAAGCTCCCTGCATTTTTAACACTAGCCACGCCCACTCCAATGATTACACTTGTCACACACAAACAGACAAAAAGTAAAGCGATTACGACATGAAAGTGCTGACGGACAGTTTTCCAAATTGTCATCACATTAAAACTGAGGTTCTGCACAAAGGTGAGGTCAGACCTCGACACACACGGTTCTCCCTTCTGGCCTTCTGGCGAGAAGGAGAACATCAGCGGCTCCACTAAGTGTTTACAACATTGTCTCTGAGGGTTTTTTTTGTTTTTTTTGACATGGCACTGTTTGACCCTCAAGCCTATGTACAGTGAATTTGAGCCGACGCACGGGGCGGCCAAATCTACAGCATCAGACTTCAGGATTACAGAGAACAACAAAACGAATACAAAAATAAAATAAAAAAAGCTGAAATGCATATAGGACTAGATTACTGCATGTGCATGTGTGTTACAGGACTATGTGCTAGCAGGATATTGGTTATATAAGAGAAACCACAATAAGGCATGGGTGAGCTAAAGAAGAAGCACCCTTTACATTATGGGAGGCAGCGCAATACCACATCTCCCCACAAGAGGGATCCTTTTTTTTTTCTGTACTACATTATTGCAAAGTGTTCCTCTTCCTTTGTGACAGCTTTGCCCACAAAACCATTGCCTTAATCAGAAAACCAAAAGGGAACAAGACCGTAACTCAAAGCCGTGGGGAGAAACCTCCATGTGGATAAATACAGCCCTTGGCGTTTTGTGGACATAACAGAGTGTTAGAGGTGGGGATAAAAACAAACACACAAAAAACTAGCTGGATCTGCCTTCGGCCTCCAGCTGGCCATGAACGCTGGTGTCTGCCTGCTGGCTGGTGGGAGAGGTGGCGCTGGGTGTGTAGGGAGGTGGGTCGTCTGTGATTGTGCTGGAGTCATTGCCATCAGGGATGGCGATGCTCAGAGAGGCATCGGTGTCGTCGTTCTGAGCGTACTCACTGTACGGGGGAGGCTTCAGGTCATTCGCTGCAAACACAGAAGAGAACATTTAATATGATTACTATAAAAAACTAGTCCTGAAACAATGTTTTTAACTGCGCACACACACACCAGTTTGTTCAGCATGTATTGGTTATCCCAGCATCAGTATTAATGGCTAATCAATACCAAGCACTGTGGAAAAAGTCTTGACCCTCCCATCATTTATGTTGTTTTTGCAAATGTCCTATTTTCTATCAGACTGTCTGATCTTTGTCATACTAAGGAGATCAAATGAAAGAAATGTGAACAAATGTTTACCGTGACAGGCTGCAATATGTCTACAGATACAATGAGCCTAAATAAAGTAGCTCCAACCACTCAGCATTCAGCACCACCAGTATACTGATCATCTGCTCCTGTTTCTTTACTGTTTCAGGACTTCAGCTAGATGCTCTTTGGTCTGTTGAATGATTCATACGTAGGTCACTGTGTGTCTTAACAAACAAAAACACTTCTCTGAAGCTGGTCCGGTTCAGGGACTTGACTGGAAATGAGTTTTAAAAGTCCTTCAGGAAGTCTGGAAACCTGTTCCTCAAGATCAAATCAAAATACAAGAAAGTCTGGATTGCTGGAAGCAAAAAGACTTATGCAAAGTACATACATTTCTATATATATTTACACACACACTTGCTAAAAGACAAGCTGTATTTAGCTTGGAAAGGGAAAGCACAAACCCACTCAGATCAGAATCAAGTCCTAACTGGTAGAGCCCGGAAATCACCCGGCCGTCTTCTCACCCTCACAGTTTCTCTGGGCCGCTAGAAACAGGCGGACCTGCATCGCTGCACTTTTACCATGACCTCCCCGCAGTGACTCAGTGAAACTATGAGACGCTGTCAGACTTCAGGAAGCCTGAATGCATTCAGAAAGCGCCGCAGGCCCACACACACACAGGCCGGGCTGTGTTTAACCATCACAAACACTCCTGTCTGGAAACCTCCAGCCTCATAACGATAAGATTCAATGAAGAATTTCTGATTCACCGCATCGTTAAATTTCACCTGTGTCTGAGTGACAGACAGAAGAACCTCCTGACAGATCCCTGCTGCACCGCTTTCAGTTAAAATGTGGCACAGCCTACATAACCCAAGAACTGAGGAAGCTCAGAAATGTGTTATTCTCACATTATCTCTGGTAGTGCTGTCTGTAGCTATAATAAATGATATGTATAATGTCTATAAATGGCTAAAATCAATAAGGTTCCTGTAAAAGTAGCCTGGTATTATCATTCATCTATTAATAGCAGGGTATTAAACCTTACAGTCGACTCATAATTCGGTTCAATATTCAATAGATTCAAATTTCACGGTTCAATTCACACCGAACACAGCTCTGGAAAAAAAAAAGAGACTGTTCAGTTTCGCAGGTTTTATCATTTATAGCTGAAAGTACTGAACTGAACAGCTTTGCCATAGTTTTTAAGAACTGCTGACAGTTCTTTAAAGCCTAATTTTACAGGAAATGACAACATATCAAATTCAGAGAAATGATGCAGCATTTACAGAAATTGAGTAATTCAAAGAAAAAAATCTCTTGTTCACTCGAACAAAATGGCAATAGTTACATTCACAAACTTCTAGTAGTGTTTTACTATCCAAATGATCACATTGCAGCCATATTTTATAATTTTCATAATTAAACAGTGTGATTCAGGTTATCACTCATCATAAAGCAGAATGAGGTGCTTGTGTTAAAATTTAACAGACACTGACAAAGCAGTAGTCTTAACACAGAGCGGCTGAAGATGAATTCATATTCTTAAAGTATATATAATGAAATGTGAAGGATAGGAAATTAGGAGTCTGTTCTGGGACAGTTTATTAACGAGACTAAAGCTGGACGGGGTGGAGAGGTGTGAAGTGAATGTGCTGGACTGAAAAGTTAATTTGCTCTAGTTTCGATGCGCCCCTGCACCACTACTACTAAACAGCACACTAAAAAAAGCGTAGGCCAGTTTCAGTCCTGAAGAGGCGGTCAGCGAGGCATTTTGGTGTTTTTCCCCCACCAACACAGTCAAAACACAGTTACACTCTATGCTTTATATGTTAATCTAATTAAATTAAAATGAAATGAACAAAGTAACAGCCCAGCCACTCCTGGGATGCCACTCCTGGCCAATCCCGTTTCCATCTTGTCCATGGGTATTAGTTGATTTCCATACAATTCTAGTACTGGGATACCTTCACCCTGGGTATTGCAGTATTTACCAGCAGGATGGGCAGAAGTTATAAACAAAGCAGATCATTTCACGTTTTTTTTTTTGGATGTATGTAGAGTGCTATGGAGCCACCCCTCACGTCTGCATGTTTCTTCTCTTTTCTTCGTTAACCGAGGGGAAGGAAACTGTGATCGGGTTTTCAATGCTCTGGTTGCTCTGAATGTCGTATCATCATGGCCACATCCTGCCTGCTGATTCAGAGCAGCGTTCCGTTCTCACCCTTCAGCAAGGGAGGGAGGAGGGGGGGGGTGTTGCTGTTAGCATTTTCTGCGTGTTTTCGTGTTCCACACTAAAACTGGACAATTTCTTAGTTCGTGCTTTGAACTGTTTCAGGCCAGAAGTGGGACAGCACTGTAAGTCATGAACAGTTCTGTCTATCCATTTGAAACATTTCCTCATCAGCAAGACAGCTTCTACGAGGCCACTGGGACTATTTCAATCTAACGATTATGTTGTAACAGCAAGCTGTTTCTGTGGTTATAGTGCTACAGAAATGAATGGATACAGGGAGGAATCAATACTCAGTAAAGACAGTTTATAAAAATGTAATAGAAAGAACAGCAGGATGCTCATTTCAATATGGAAAACTACATCTGCTGTACTGCCTGTTACTCTGGTCTCACTCAGTGGTTCAATGGATAAGAGCTGTTACTGCATGATTCATGATTTCTGGATTTCCGAAAAATAATTAGTCAGAACTTGTCTATCCTGACTGTAAATCTGATCTTAATCCAGCTCCACCTGACTCAGAGAATCCAGGGCCGATTCCTCCTGAACTGTACTATGCTGCACAATATCAGATCCTGACATCATAGACAGAATGTGCCTTCAGATTTGAATTGTGGATGAAGCAAAATACACATGGATTAGACAAGACAGCAGATATAAATTATTTTTTATAATCTTGTGTAATTGGTCAGCATCTGTTGTTTTTATAATCCATGCAGTTCTCCAGTGGGGATGGTTTGTTTAGGGCTGTACTGATATTGATACTGATCCTGTTTATTGATACTGATATTCATCGAAACTCATCGATTTACTTTCCATAATCTCACCTAGGCCTGTGATTGGTCCCCCTGTGAGAAAGACTCTCATTGGTTAGAGGCTCACTTACATATTACAGATATCAGTATTAAAGAGACAGATATTATGATAAACATCAACAGACATTTTTCCTCTACATTTGTTTTAAAGGGACATACTTAAGGGTATTTCTGCCATTTGTGATTTGTTATTTCTGACACGGTTCCAAGTTATCACAAACTTCATACGGTTAGTCATGTGAAATGAGCCAACAGTGCTCTCCAGAATAAAAATAGTGGAGATTTATATTCGCCCTCTTGATGATCCCGGCGCCTGCTACCCTCCCATGACCCTCGAAAGCCAGCAGACGTTCTGAAACAACCCCAACACCAGCTGGTCCCAGTCTCAGCAAAGCGTTCCGATAAAAACCCATTTACTTTTTTGTACAAGTTCCCAAAGTTTACGGCTATAAATAGACTTTCAGGGACTGGTGCAGTGAACACGACTTTAATAGGAAGTTATATTCATTTACATAAAGACATTGTGTTGTGTTAAACAGGGCTTATATTAGCTGCTCTATGAGATGCACAAGAAAAAAGCAGGCATTAAACAAAATTAAACTTCTTGATCAGGAAATTGTGATTAGTTTCAAGTTTGTATGATACATGTGTTAATAAAAAATAATGTAATTACACCTATAATAGTGTATTTAACAATAAATATGAAACAACTATTGATAAGCTGTATTTAAACCACATTTATAAACACTTACATTCTAATTCAGCTCAAAGTGGCTCACATGTACAAATACAACCCAGATTAAAGCCATTTAAAGTCATATCAAGAAAAAATACATAGAATGTATTTGCTAATTATTGTTCCCTCTTACATAAACTATATTTAGACGGTTTTGGCCAATAATGTCAACAAATGCACCTAAAGTTTCATAGTAGAAATGGAGGGCACTCATTCATTCATAATCAGTAGATTATTGATTTTTAATGTTATGAAATAGATCGTGATCGCATTAACGCTAATCAGTTGCGTTCAGATGCAGCAGAGCTGAGCGTGGCTCTGTTGGCTCTGGAACAACATGCCATGTGTCGTATTAGCTCTACTGTCCTCTCTGCCTGCACCCCACTCTGTCTGTCTACAGAGAGAATTACATTAGATTAGTGAATAAGAATCCTTTTAACTGGAAAGAGCGATTTTTTAACAGCTGACAGCTCCTGGCAGAGATCCAAAACTAATACCTATGTATGTTAAACCTTTGAGGTTTAAAATAAATGTTTAAATAAGTTCAGCACCTTTGTGTAACATACGGCCTGAGAATGAGGCTGAAAGGTTTTAAATAAACACAGGTCTTCCATTTTCTGTGTGTTGCCCCAACACACAAATCTTTACTGGTACAGTAAATAAATGAATCAAGGTACACAAAATCAAGTAATACTATTTTATATTCATACTACTTATGAATATAAATACTTATTAAACTGGTCATACTTGTTACACAACTTTTCAACCATTGCACCTCACTTTCACTTTAAACTTCTTACTGCACTGTTCTTTGTTGCACAATGTCTTATATCTGTTGCACTGTATGTACACTGTGCAACCTGAGCTTTGCCATTTCATCTCACTTTACTCTGCATATGGTTGAGATGACAAAGTTCATGTTGACTTGGTGAACAAAAAAAGAAAAACCTACAGAAACATGATGGTAATTGGTGGGTATCCTCTTCTATTACTCCACAGCTAGGCTAAACTTAAGAACTTAAGAAGAATCTAGAAAAGGCTAAATTAGATGTAAACATCTACTAAGCAAATCTCGGTTGAGTTAATAATGTTTAATATATATATATATATATATCGTCTCTTCTCTGCATCTGTGCAGTTGTTACAGAAGCAAATTAATTCAGGATCAATAACGTTGTCTGATTCTGATTCTAGTTGACAAACAATATTCGGGCTATGTACATTTTTGGCATAACATTACAATAACCTTTAAAAACCTTATCTGTTATTCTGTTACAGCTCAAGACTTCTGCCTTTTTTGTTTTAAAATGCATTATTATTATGCATTAAGTCAGAAAAAAAATATGCCATTTAACATTTTCTTGGGGTAGTGGTGGCCTAGTGGGTAGAATACTTGCCTCTGGACCAAGAGGTCATGGGTTCGAATCCTACCTTCAGCACATCACCACTAGGTCCCTAATATAGTTTTGTATGTTCTATTTATTTTCTATAATCTTAGTTTTATGCTTTTCAAATGTCTCTATAATTTATTTGTTTAAAAAAAATACTGTACAGTCTCTTCACCCAATTCAGGGGCATATTTCGCTAAATGTTGTTCTTATGTTATTTTGAATCGTGCCAATAATGTCCCAATCTAGCAATATTCCACTCCCCCGCCCACTCTTAATAAAGTAGTGATTTATTAGTAGTGACGAGAGAGAAACTTAGGCATGCCCCCACATACAGACCCGGATGCTTACCTCCGGACACGGCTTCGTAAGGGGGAGGCATGTCTTGATGAGAGAGGGAAGACGTCGGTGGCAGCGAGGCCGACGGTTCACCCACAGATCCATCATCCTGCACGCCGTACCAGCTAGGCCAGATCGAGGTCTGTGAACAGAGCAAGGGTGGGATTTTAATCACCCACAAATAAAACACATTCAGACAGAGGGTCTTAACGGTCGCTCTTTATCAGGAAAATATTGTAATGATGTAGGAAGTTACAGAAGTGGATAAATAAAGGATGGTGGATGTGAATGAACAGAACTGTGAAAAGGCACCAGGACGCTCCACTTCGTCCATGAGTTACGGACACGCGTTTCTAACATTTGTTTCACATTTATGTGTTAGTATAATATGTTGTAATGTGACAGTATAATATGTTGTAATGAAACAGCATAACCACAACTGTACTTATTCATTTACTTTTTTTAACTGCATATTTTATCAGTAAATTACGTGCAATACTCCTCATCACTCCTGTTTCTCATTTAGCCCGGTGTATAGAATTGCGCAAATCTCTTGACCCTCTTCTTTATATTCTGTAGTAAAATTGGTCAGCAGGTGGGTTCAGTGATTTACTGACTAACACACAGTAAAAACAGAATAAACACAGAGAAGTATGTTTAATTCTACCAGTTAATGTCAGTGACTCATGACAAATCACTACACCCACTGTCTATTTCCCTGCAAAATATAAAGAAATGAGGAGGGCTCACAGTACTGTTCACAAGTCCTTAGTTAGATGATCGAGATGAGAGAGAGTTCTGGGTGAGGAATTTAAACAATGGCTCATTCAAGTCAAGTCAAGTGAAATGTCACACAATCTAACAGGTTAGAACCTGAAAGTGAAACAGAACTGATGGCATTCACACATATTTTTAAATACACCAGACCCAATGAAATTCTAACCATGCATAATCTTCTCAAACAAGAGTCCGCGAGTCCTCCATTGTTTGATCTGATTATTCAGAGTCTATATCTGTTCAGCTGAAACAGCGTAGAGGTTATAAGTGGTTTCCCCAACAGACGTGTTTGTTTGACATCAAACAAAGATAAGAAAAAGGCGATATTTATGAAAGAATGATCAAAAGATAAATATAATGTCACACAGTTTGTAGATCATGCGGAGTGACACGTCAGGTGTTGATTCAATAGAGCCCAAATAAAAAAACCTTGTTCTTTCACATAATCATGTAAACTAGCTTCACTGAAACAACCTGTTTTACGGATAAATGGAGTGTCTCCAGTGGGCTAAAATACAGTTTGTTTAGACAAAAAATATAGAACACAGAACTTCGCAAAGACAATAGCTGTCACTGTACAATACAGCAAAACTACCATTGCTGAAGTACTTACTTCCATAGTTACGGATCAGTCTATTTCATTTAGCTTGTTTCAGTTCAATATTAAACCGAAAAAGTTTCATATATGCCATAACTGTTAAATGTTCTTTTAATTTCTTATTCTAGCCTCAATTTCAGTAAGATTACTAATAATGTCTAATAGCTAAATAAAAAAGGACAGTACCATTGCAGTAGTGTTTAAGTGTCTTATGGGTCAAACACAAGAGACTCAATCTAATCCGCATAATATGGACAATATTCAGGGATGCAAACTCAATCAGAGGACGAAAAATACGACAGAAGCACAATCCACTTCCGGGAAGACATTCTTTTAAAATGTCAGCTCTAAAATTGTTTTATAGTTCTAAATTTGATTTATAGTTGAGGATTTTGCAGAAATCTAGAATGAATTTAATCTTACTGCTGCAAAAGAGGGGCATCAGTGACATTAATGAGAAAAACTTATATTATTTTTAACAATGTAAAATAGCAGAATGATATGATTACACAATATTTTTAAATATATTTTAATCCCTCGCTTTTCGCTGGGATTCCGAGAGCTCCCGCAAACAGTGAAAAAGTGTGTTGTGAAAAATATAGTTTAATACATAACCCTTAACAAAAATATAAAGGTAAGCCCAAACATACTGTAATTCATAAATGTCATTTTCTTTAGTATAAACAGGTAAATATAGTAATAAATTTGTGTAATTTTAGTAGTGATCACCAATAATTTTAACATCGAAAATTTACTGTTCATCTGTGGGGTGTCTTATTCAGGAGCTTTAGGAGGAGTACTGCGTTGTAGAGACCCGCCGGTTAAAGCAGACATTGGATGGCGACTGAGTTCAACAGCCTTTTTTAAATTTAATTTACAATAACAAAATTAACGTGTTTTAAGAAAAACAATGACCCAATGTTCCGAGTTGCATAGCTCCGTGGTGCAACCACCCAGACACTTCAAACTTCACAGTTAGATACATTCCCAGGAGACATTTCCAATGGGTAAAAGTGAATGGATTTTGCTCTTTTTCGCTATTGCAACTACTGTTTCGTCAATTAAACACGGCTTAGGCATGACATTTATGGTTTTCACAGACACGGCAACCAAGTATATAAATAAATAAATAAATAAATAAAGACTGTTTAAATTCAGCTTCTGTCATTTTTGGTGCACTTAGGATTAGAGATCGACCGGTATATCGATTTACTGACATTTTTCCCAATATTTAGGGATTTTACCATAATCGGTTATTGGGTTTACCGATAAACACCTGCATCTGGTGGGCATTTTGATAATTACGCGCATGATCGCCATTGCAGCAAGACGTCTGAGAGGAAACTGCATGCAAAGGTAAAGTATACTTACATGCTTTCCTATATTTAGTAAACTTTATTAAACATAACAGATATTAATGCACACATTAGATGTGTTACATAAATGACT
>JBBKCR010181584.1:0-14342 GCA_037577295.1 Ladigesia roloffi | reverse complement strand
TGTGTGTGTGTGTGTGTGTGTGTGTGTGTGTGTGTGTGTGTGTGTGTGTGTGTGTGTGTGTGTGTGTGTGTTCACATGTTAGTACACATGTTATCTTGTTTTTGTCTGCACAATTTTATATATTTAAAATACAACCATACAAATTGACCTGTGCCAAGTTAAACCTGATGCATTTTATATTTTATTTTGTTCCAGTACAATTGAATATGCAGAAATTATTTACAGTTTTCTCTATAGAGGGTGCAGTAACTTAATTGTGTCAGTTTTAACCTGTTTTAAGTGGTCATTTCAGGCCACAGTATAGAAAAATATAAGTATAGAAGAATAAATGTTATTCGTTTATGAATTAAATGGATGTGCTAAAAAATCTTTTACTGGTATTGAAAATTTTTTAAATGGTTTGTTTGGTAGAGTCTGGTCTGAAAACGTTCCCTTGTTTGAGTAAAAGGTTAAATCTTTGCAGTCTGGGTAGTTTTTTTTTTTGTGAGTAAAAGCTAAAATGAACCAGGAGTACGATAACAGAAACATTTTCCAATATCAGGTGCACAAAGCCAGCGCATGCATGGCATGGTGACGGTCTGCAGGCCAAAGCCCAGCCAGCACAGGAAACTCAGCAGGAAACGGGCCCCTGTGGTCTGGGTTTGTTTTAAAGAAACCACTGCTGTCACTATAGTGAGTGTATATGTGTGGTCAAACTGGTAAAAAATGATTGAGCTTAATAGTGAACAATGGGGTGATGAATACACTGAAAGTAACGCCTGACATCGGGGGTGTGTGCTGTGTTTGTTAAGTGTGCGGCTTGTATTGGGCACATATTCGATATCCTACTCAGTGCTGCAGGCTTTCTGAGAAATTATCTGACAGACAGGGTTATTAACTTAGCGCAACTGGCACTCTGTGCAATATCTGATGAAAATATCAAATGTTATCGCAAGAATTTACCCCAAATCCAAAAAGAAATAACCTGAAATACATTTTTGGAAGTAGCTTGTGTCCAAACCAGAACCAATAGCTTGAGCCTTTGTGGCTTAATTAAGTGTTACAGCAAACTATAAAATACCCATAATGTTTGCGTTTCTAATGTTTTCTGTCCTGTTTTGTTTTGTTTTGTTGTGTTTGTTTTTTCAATCCAAGGGTAGGCCCTAATATCTTGCTTTTTATATGGCAGTGTACAGAACACCATGTGCTTCATCTTATAGTTATAGCCTAATTATCTTATCAGATAAGATCAGTTAAACATTTATTACTCCCAATATCCATTCACATAGGTGATATAGATATAAGAGCAGCATGATTACTGAACTGCAGGTAAATGTGTGATTATGTGCCTTTTGGATATTATTATCCTTGTAAAATTAAAAACCTCAGAAATTGGCAACAAATTATAATAACTGCCTTCAGGTGATCACTGGTGACTGGTAGATCTGTCGAATGAACTTTGCCACTTTGATCTATAGCGTTGATAAAAAAATTTGGCTGGTGATATGAGATTCTCAGTTCACGTTTACCTTCTTTCTCCCTCTCTTTCGCACCCGCCACCCCCAGTCACAGAGAGCTCAGAGTCGTCCTCCCCGAGTGTGTCCAGTGATGGGGTTACCACTGTCCCCTCACTGACCGTCCCACTCCACCCTCTGCACATGGACACTTATTCCAGAGGAGACACTTCCTCATTCCTCTCCTCAGCCCCCTCGTCGTCATCTTCATCCTCATCTTCCGTCCTCTTCCACAAAGAGCAGGAGCTTCCTCTCGAACCCAGCAATTTCATCACCGCGGTTAGTGTGCCATTAAACACTCACACATACATTCACACATACTTTTACACAGACGTGACAAACCATAAAACTCTTGTTTTTTGAGGGTATTGTATGAAGCTTCCTGCTTTAACGTCAAAAAACTTTTTCAGAGTGGCTACTGCTCTGCAAAATATAATTATACATATTACACATGTTAACAACTATTAGAGAGAAAACAACTATTACGTTGTATTTTACACATATTTCATATTTAACAATTTTTGGAGAAATGTACAAGAGAAAATCCGAAACTACATGTTTAGCAGACTTGAGACTATCCCAGTCTGGCTTGATTAACATTATGACTGGCTAATACTTTGGAATCATGAACTTGCATTCAGCACCAGAGAAAATAAAGTTTCTGAATTATATACAGCTGTTTAATGCCAGTGACCTGGTTAGAGCTGGTGGTTGTCTGCACACCTATTTATAGTCAAAGTCACTTCTTTCACTGCCACAAGTAGCACAATTGAAGGACAGGCAAAAAACATATAATGTATGTATGTTTAATGTACAGTAAGTTGTTTCAAAGCAAAATATCAGTATAGACAGTATGTAAACATGTATATATGTGTGTGTGTGTGTATATATATATATATAAAAACTCACACACATTTATATATCTATAGATGTTATGTATATATATATATATATATATCTATTTATGTTATGTATATATATATATATATATATATATATATGTGTAGAGAGAGAGAGAGAGAGAGAGAGAGAGAGAGAGAGAGAGAGAGAGAGAGAGAGAGAGATGTCAAACAAAATTCTAATAAAGTCAGTATGTGTTAATACTTGAAGTTTTGCTCAGAACACTTATTGTACATTGGATGATTTTAGCAGTTGTTTTTTGTCCCGTTACAGGAACTAGCGAAGAGAGAACACATTGACCTCCATTCTCAGTTCCTTTATCATGTGTGACTTTTTTTGTCATTGCTTCTCCATGACTCAAACTAGACTTTATTTGTTATTCTGTTCCAATAGAACATGTCACCTCGTGTATCTATAGGCCTCTCAACACTGGTCTGATTCAGACAGTTTAGATCAGTAAGTAAAGAGTGTGAAGTGAAGCTTTTTGTGCTGATTTAGAGCTCCTTTACCATTTAGAGCTACATTACAGTTCTAAATGGTGAAACTGTGCATCGCATGGGTCTTTATCAGATTTCTCAGTGCATGAGTGTAGGATCACACACACACACAGTTGTAAGTAAAAACAAGGTACACTTCTGCACAGATCACACTTCTAAACATGCTAATCCACAATTACTCTGACTCTGAGACATTTGATAAAGTGGGCTTATGTGTCTGAAAGCATCCTTTTAACTTGTGTATGTGTGTTTGTAGGGCAGCATGTGGCACTGGGTTTAGCTGTGATATTTTTCATAATAAAACATTACTTGTCTTTGAGGTAAAGGGAAAATGTGTTTTAGATTTTAGTATATCTGCACTTCTAACTGCATATCACACTCAAATATCTCACTGCAGTCCTGATTTAGGATCAGAACTTCAGGTTTGTTAAAAAATATATTTAAGACAAAAGCTGTTCCTACATCAGAAGTTGCACCCTGAGATGTTTGAAAAATGTGGGGTTTTGTGTGAAAGTCTTCTGTGTGTGGGGCTGCGTGTTGGTTTTACATGTGTGAACAGGTGTGTTGGGTGCTTTGTCTGGATGACCTGGGTTTATGTGTGTTTTTGTCCTGTATTAATTTTTGTTTCATTTTGCCGCTCATTTTTCTCATATATTCACACGTAACACCATTGGCCATTTTATTAGAACAGACACTTTATAGGTGCACTTTTAACGTTATATGTTTCTAAATAGGAAAAATGTGCTTTTAAATAAAGAATGTGTATAAAAGCACCACAATATAATATAATGCAATAAACTGGTTTTACTAAGTATAAAGTACAGCATTTTCCTCAGAGATCAGACTTCTCACAGATTATCGGCACAGGATCTCCTGTGAGCTGCTTATCCATCAACCACGGCATCAGCAGCTTCTCCATATGTTCGCGGTTTAGAAAATATTTTTTTGCGTCCTTGGCTGTCGTCATAGCATTTACCGACTCCGTCTGCTTCAGTATAGTACAGATGTGCTATGATCGTAATTCTTCGTCAAGTAATGTTGATTTTTACCTTTTCAAATCATATCCAGCTCTTCATTAAAGGAGACCTGATTTAGGACAAAGTTTGACTTACCTTGAATCATAAAAATAAACATTAGTGTCAGCATCATAGCTCTAGTTCTCCAAACATGTCTTGCCTTAAATACTATACCATGGTAATTCCATAATGGTTCACTGTAGTTGAACTTCCATATGACTAATGTTGTCATAACAAATAAATAAACTGCTTTGTATATTTACCTGCACATGAATTCAATTGACATAAATTGATTGATGACATAAAAACCATTTTAAATGATTAACCTTTTTCTTTTCCTCTTACAGCTTTGAATCCTGTGACACTATATTCTGCATTCTTCGACTACACATTTGGATTTCGACCCAAGGGGAGCAACAGTGTGGACTGACCGAGGTCCGGTCAGAGACTAATTCTTGTACATGGATATAAAATATTTCATGCTGTTGGTGCAAATGGACATTGAATTGCAATGCAGCGCTGAAGCATCACAACTTCTGGTACGCTGGACTGAACAGCAAATGCAGAAATTACTGAGTACCAACTTAATACAGGCCTGAAGAAGAAATGTTATTTCAATTTTAAAAAGGACCACAAGAAATAGGCAGTTTTGACAAGAAGACATTTTACTTCTGGGTAAAAACCTGTTTTAAGCAAGCTAAACATGATTTATCTGTACAGCAAAAAATGAGCTTAATTTTTAGGACTGGAACTACTAATAAAAGCCTTTTCCTCAATGTGATGTTAAATGTTTGTCCTCCAACAGCAGCACAGATATGAAACAAGAAGTTCTTTCTCAGAAAATGTCTTTCTGATGCTGCCCACAAATAAAACCACTGTCTTAGCAAGCACTTACTCACAGTGAGGAACAAAACGCAGTTTCAGCTTCTGTTTATAACCAAAAAACTATTATTACAGGCAGAAACTCTGTGCACACATCATAGATCAAATTCAAACATAAACAACTACAAGATAACCTTAAATGAAAACACACTGAAAGATAAAGTTAAAGCTTGGTGCAGGTTTAACCGATTTTCTTATAAATCGGTTTGCTTGAAACCCACTGAAACTGTTTGGGCTTGATCTAAGTTCTATCCGTGATAAGGGTTTACAAGGGTAAAGGGGAGTAAAAGGCAAAGTGAACTTTTCCCCTTAATTGAAAACTTTGGTTGAAAATTGTTTGCAATTTTCACCTGCATGTATAAATTCCATCCTTTTCTTGGACAAATTATTATTATTTGGAGCCGGTAAAGGACTGCAATTGTGAAAACACAATTTTGCTACATTTTGTAAAAAAATGTTGCCCATGGAAAAATTGTGGTTGTTATTGTTATTGCTTACTGATCACTGATTACTGGTCACAGGACATGAGTGCAATTGTGAAAAAGGATTTTTGTTTCAAACGTTTTTGAAAATTTTACTGTGCCAAAATTAACTGGAGAGGGGGAAATTTTGCTTCTAAGTAGTTTAAATATTTGCTTCAAAAGTGTTTAATCTAAATCTCATATCTGTGTAAATAACTGGGTGCAACAGTTTTGGTTTCAGTAGGTCTGACTCTGAGCTGCGAACGAAAAAGTTTGCAGTTTATTCTCAGTCCCTGGAAGTGGAGCTCTTTTTTTCAAGCTTGCGTATCTCAGTCTGCATAAAGAATATGAGAACAGCTGAGATGATCATGTCTAGCACCGTCACACACATCACCACGATTTCAACCTGCAGAGTAACACACAAACACATATAAACATATATACACACATACATATATACAAAAACATACATACATACACACACACATACACAGACGCATTAAATAGTGTTAATGCTGTATCACATTTCACACAACAGCAGAAGCTTAAAAATGCTGAGGTTTATGATTATGATTTATTAGGAAACACCATGATATTACCATATAAATGTAATATACTTTTTATTTTATATAACCATTTGTACCAAAAATGAGCACTTTAAGTTTTCAAAATCAATGATTGCGTTTCTATCTTTGGTGGTATTTTAACACCCTTCCTACCTTATAGTACAGGGCATCTTCAGGACTGGCCAGATCTACACACAGCAGCACAGCTCCAATGGTGGCCACAACCAGGCACAGTATGTTGGAATAGAGGCAAATCTGCAGGGAAAAGGAACACGTTTATGGTGCTAATACTGGTGGAGGTAAATTCAGACATATTCAAGATTAGCTAATTCTAATACAAACCTGTAGCAATCCAGGGTGCTTGTACAGCAGGTTGGACAAAAATCCAGCAACCAAAAACTAGAGGACAGATCAAGGAATTATTCACAATATGAGTATCACACATCATACTAACCTGAAGCAACAGCTCTAAAATAACTATACTTAAATTAATAAATACTCATGATGAGCAGAACTCTCTCTCTCTATATATATATATATATATATATATAGAGAGAGAGAGAGAGTGTGTATTACTATTCAGACCAAAATGATAATATGGCAAGTGAAGAAACATCACTCTGTCACCGGATTGATTTCAAAACATTTCACATGTGGACTTTATTGGGGCAAGAGATGGATAGTGCAGATATTTTGGCATTGAACTATCAGTTTTAGATGTAAACTGTTAAAAAACATTATTTTAGCAAATATTTACCATTATTCCAGTCAGGAGGGGCACTCTAAAAAGAGTGAGAAGCAATTCGTTTATTCCAAATGCGGTAGCAAACACCACACCGAGGCCAAAGCTCAGTATTCCACTGGCAATCTGCACAGACTGACATGCACACACACACAATATACCCACAGTATACACAATATACACACATTTTAATATCCCTTTAAATATTGCTGCAGGTTATGCAACTGTAATCTGGTCACACTGCTTATAACCTCAACATTTATTTGAGTATACTTACGACAAAGTGTTAAATTATCAAACAATTAAAATACAAGTAATGACATACATTTACATTGCAATAATGCTTGCATTGTTAGTCATAAATACTAGTATTTTTATATGTGGTGTAAAACTTATTTGTACATGTACGTATAACAACATTATACTCAACAGTATAAACACCATATTGAGCTTTAACACAATCCATATATAACTAATGCCCCATTGATTTGTTTAATTAATGCACCACTGATTTGTTTTTACAGGTTTAGTTTTAAAAGTGTTGATTCCGTATTAAAAGTTTCATTTAAAGTGTTTCATTTAGTAGGTTTAGTATTGGTTGAGTTTTGGCTTGGTTCCATTTTATTTGTTCTATTTTAGTTAAGGTTTAAAGATTCAAGTTTAAATCTTTGAGACTGGTTTAGAATTAGTAGCAGAATTTTAATTGTTCAGTCTGAAATGTTTAGTTTTAAAGGTAAAATTTTTTAAATTCAGTTTTAAAGGTTTAAGTCTGGTTTAAGATTAAATAGTCATTGATTACATTTTAAAGGTTTAGTTGTAAAGATTCATTAGTATGGTTTTACAAGTATTAGTTTGGTTTTACGGGTTCGGTTTTAAAGATAACGTTTAAGGTTTTTCGAATTCTGTTTTAAAGGTTCAATACTGATTTAGTTTTAATGTATTTTTTAAGTTTCAGTTTTAAAGGTTTGATTTTTAAAGTGATTCAAGTGTTGATTGAGATTTAAAGATTCAGTATTGATTCAGTTTTGAAGGTTTGGTATTGATTCACTTGTAAAGGTTCTGTCGTGAAAGTTTAGTATTATTTTACAATGAAAGGTGCAATACTGATTCAGTAACAAAGGTTCAGTCTTACGGCCCAGGCTGCTGGCTGTCGGTCCAGCAGGTGATGCAGAGCAGGCGGTTTTTCAGGAATCAGTGTGGTGGCTTTGTAGTATTTAATCAGTGGATGACCGTCATCTTCTTCAGTTTCATGTCTATGTTTATCTTCAATTATATTCATGGAGATATTTGCACAAGCCATGATGTTTCAGCGCTCTAAAACTAAACAGAGAAACAGGCAAAAAAATTATTAGGGGAGGAAATTATTGCATCATCAGTTGGCATGGCATGATGGCATGAAGGTGATTCAGGTGCTTTGATTTTGGAACATTTAAATCAGTTATTGCAGGGTACTAATTATTTGGTCAAAAATTAAATTCTGCTGTGTATTAATTTAAGTAAGTACATAATTATATAGTCATTTATAATCTGAGTAACTTACAATTCAGGTGAATTATAAGTCAGGTTAAATTTTGTGGAATCAAATATTTTCCTGGTTTTTAGCCCAGTTCAGCACAATTCAGCACAGTCCCATACAGTCTACCACAATGCAGCACTGTCCACTAAAGTCTAGCACAGTCCAGTAAAATTCAGCACTGTTCTGCAGAGTCCAGCACTTTCTGTAAGAGTCGAGCACAGTCTGCTACAGGCCAGCACAGTTCAGTAAAGTCCAACAGAGTCTGGTAGAATCCAGCACAGTCCAACACAATCCAGCACAGTCCAGCACTGTTCGGTAGAGTCCTACACAGTCTGGTAGACTCCAGTACAGTTCAACACATTCCAGCACAGTCTAGTAGAGTCCAGCACAGTCCAGTAGGGACCGCCACAGTCTAGTACAGTCCAAAAAAGGCCTGTAGAGTCCAGCACAGTCTGAAACTATCCAGCAGAGTTTACCACTGTCGGTCACAGTCAAGTAGAGTCCTCACTCACTAGCTATACTCTGCATCACTAGATTCAACTGAAGTACCTTCTATTGTTATATTCGCTATTAATCTAAAACCATAAACTGTCTGCAATCACTAGTTACGACACATGGAAGTGTATTATATATAAAATCCCTTAAAAATGTATGACGTGAAAAACAATTCCAAAATGATTTTGTTTATAGTACCAACGTCACAGGGTAGGGACATGCATCTCAGAAAACTTTAGCTTGAATAAACAACAGCTATGGATTAGATTACATATTAGAAGAAATAATTTAATTAGATTTTTTAAAAATCAAAAATGTGAAGGTCATCTAACTCTGAGAACTTGTTATAAATATTCAAAGTTAACAAACACATGCATTTGAAATAAATAAAAGTCACAAATCTAAAGTGCACAGGAAAGGAAAGGAGCAGACCCAGACAGCTGACCAGTACAGTCCTCCTGTTTTAATGATCACATGATAAGAGCTCCTTTATTATAGCACAATGAAACTGACCCTAAAAACTAAACTATGATCCCATCAGTAAATGTGAAAATTACAATAAGGGCTTTGAATCAGAGACTATAGAACCTCAGTTCCTGAAAGTTACATTTGTTTAAATCTCCTAGTGTGTAATGTGTCTAAACCCCCTTTACATCACCCTTCAAAAATAAAGAAAGTAAGTAAGGAATTCAATAAGTAAGTAAGTAAATAAATGTAAATAATGATGATGGTGGTGGTTATGATGATGATGATGATGATGATGATGATGATGATGGTGATAATGATAAAAAAAACAATAATAACAATACTTATTATTTTCTTTGTTTTGTTGTTACTGTTTTTGTTATTATTACTATTATTACTGAGATAAATAAAATAAATGTTCCCAGGTAATATACATATTAAAAAAAACTTTTGCACTCAAAATTTTGCAATCTTAAAAATGGTTTAGGTTTATTTATCTCCTTCCTGAGATAAATAAACAATTTCCTTCGGGATAAATAAAGTTTTCTGATTCTGATTCTGATTCTGATATATATATAATCTACAATAAACTAGAATTAAAGTGCGCTATGTGCTGATTCAGGATCAGCCTGGTTCCTGCTATAAACATATGATGTAAAAACAAATTATTCTGTTTTTAAAACTGTTTATCTGGGCAGTAAAACACTGTATAAAATTAGAATAAACCTGAACAATCAAAAATACTGTAGCAGATAATCAGGATCTCTTGAGTATAAATGTTGTGAAGACGTTTATTAGAAGAACTAAGGTTTGGTTCCTAATCTTCTCGGTTTTCCAGCCGTCGCATGAATCGGTTCAGTTTGATCAGCATAATATAGGACTGATCAGACAAACCAGATAAATACTGTAAATACTGGCTTTCCTCTTCAAGAGTCCAGGAGAACACACGCACGCACACACACACTTTTTAAAAAATACACTGCTGGCTAAAATCTTTTTCTAAAAGAGGTTTTCTACATTTGCTTGTCGCTCACTCAACAAAAAACACCTGATGTTATTATATTTATGATGTGGATCTCCAAACGAGCATTGAAACATTTTATGAGTGCATTTAAAGTTAACGGACAGTCTAGAGTTACCACACAACCAGTCAACAGGTGTCAGACCTGCACTGTTTCATCTTATAAAAGAAACGTATTTGGCTTATTTGGCTAGTGTTCTAGTGTTCTCATATATCTTATGCATAATCTGCCCTAAAATAGCAGTGCAGTGCTTTACAATGAAGTCCATCATTTATATGTTTATTATTCATTACTGTGATGTTTTAAGATCCAGGTGCCGATTAAAAGTTTTGAAGAAATGAATGTTCAGTTTTCCTGAAATCAATATTTACAGACATGTGCACATATAATAATAAATAGGCTCAGTTTTTAACAGCTGCTCTATTTCACTGCAGTACTCGAAATGTATGCTGATCATTTTTTATCAAGTTACTCTTCATGAATGTTAAAAAATATCTTGATGAGGACAAAAAACTTACCACAGTCAGTTTCCTGTGTGGCGTCCTGAGGAGATGTCGCATCTGCGCTGCTCACGCCACAGAAAAAGTCAGGTCCAGCCACTCAAACGCTTTAAAAAGAAATGGAAAACCTTTTAAGAATAAAAGAAAGGGGGAAAAAAGATGTGCCTGAAATCTTTAAACAGAAACTGACTGTTTTACACCCGTTCAGTCACATCAGATGTGAAGTGGCAGATAGTGTGAAACTACAAAACTCCGCCCACTAATCTGCAGCTCTGCAGTCGTTAGCCATACTTTCTTGAAAAAAAATTAAAAATAAAAATAAAATAAAAAAGCTCCACCCATTCATTTAAATAAAACATGTCACAGGACTCCGCCCACTCATTAACATTCTAAATGAACCTGAGGCTACACAACTTCACCCAATCATTCAGATCTCAGATGAATCTGTTAGGTGGCACAGCTCCACCCACTTTTGTACCTATGAGACTGCAAGGCTAGACTTACGCAGAAATAAACCTGTAAGGACACACAGCTCCACCTAGTTTTGTAGAAATTACTATGCGAGGATACACAGCCCTGCCTACTTTTGTAGTAGTGTGTCTGTAAAGACCGTCCTCACAAGCTTATTGCAAATTTGTGAGATCATTTCTAGTTACTCATCAACCATTAAATAAGCCCCTCCCACTAAGCTGACCATTACATTAGCCCCACCCACTTATGTGCTCTCTCTCCCAGACAGTTACGTGATGAACAAATAGCTAACAAAACCCAGGGGCTCAACAGAAACTGAAATGTCAATCAGTAGGCCTGAGGTTTTTTTCTTCTTTCCTTTGAAAAACCCACAAAACCAAAGATAACAAAAGTGCTGGCTGTTGCATGCTGGACTTAAAGGTGCAAATTCTCACTGCAGCCTCAAAAGAGTGTCGAGGCACCAAGGAAAGAACTAGTTTAGTTCGCCTGCTACTTTCTCTTTATTTATTATATATACATGACCAATAAGAAGTATATATAACATATATCATATATGTTAACAAATTCAGAGCTTTATGGCGTTTGTTCAAAGTCGTAACACTCTGCATTTGTTAACAGCTATCTTTATATTTAGAAATACAAATCCATACTACGTATTCATCCTCTAGATTGTGTATTATTGTTTATTATATTGCTCAGTATATTGTTCATTGTGTTGTTAATATATTGTTGTGTTTTATACTGTTGTGCTTGAGAGAGAACCAAATGTACGGTCACATACTTTGCCAGTAAACATGATTCGGATTCTAATTCTGATCCCTAAAATTAAACTTATATCATTATAATGTGGATCAGCAGAGCAGTGTAAGATATTCAATGTGCTATCAAGTGATGAAACAGACAACAATTGCATTTAAAGGACAGTGTAGATTTAGTTTGATTTTGCATCACAGCACAACCAGTTAATAGGTGTCAGACATGCACTGATATGGATTCTTTAATCTTATAAAGGGATATTTGTCTTATTTGACATATATTCATTTAGAGCTCATCACAACTTTCCAATGTTTAACAAGAAAAAAATAGTGGTTTGTGAATTAAATGGGTGAGTGTTAAAATAAGCTGTAGTTTGCATAAATGTTTGACTGGTAGAGTATTTGTAGCATTTTTGGTTTGCGTATTTGTATGTTCTTATTCATGGTTTTATACATACATGATCACATATTAAACATACATTAAAATACATTAAGAGAGAGATTAATCTTGACTAAATGGAAAGACCCAGATCCACCAACATTTAGCCACTGGATAAGGGAAGTGATGCACTGTGTTAAAGTGGAGAAAATTAGGTATACAGTTAGAGGGTCTACTGGTACATTTTATAGTATGTGGCATCATTACTTAACTTTTGCTGAGAGCATGAATGCAGATAATATTGTACTTTAAATTCAGTGGGTGTGAAGATTATTTATTATCATTTTTAATGGACATCTGGTTGTTATGGCATCCCTGTGTTTGTCTGGTGTTGGGGGGGGTGGGGGGTTTGGTTTTGTGTTCTCTTTTTTGTGTTGTTTTTTGTGTTTTTTTGTGTTTTTTCTGTAAAATTTGAAAGGAAAAAAGAAAATTTGATTTAAAAAAATTCATTAAGAGGAAAATAATAATCTGTAATTTGGCAACTTCCTTTTTGAAACTGCTGAGACATCGTCACTCCCCGCCCGCTGCTTATCCATCCACACCACAGACTTTACGCTCGTCCTCAGACAGATCTCTCGTTGATGTAGCTGAATTTTGAGCCAGGTACGTGCCCAGCTCCAAGATTATTTCTGTCTTCCTATATTAATAAGTTGGGATTATTGATGACCAGTTGGTTAGTTGTGTGTTTTATACTTTATTTCATGAACTTAGTCTGGACAGTCTCTAAGTGGACATTTACTCAATGCAGAAAGTGAGCTAGGCTATTAAAGGTTCCACAGTGGCATAAAGTGTCTACTTTATTTATGCGGATTTTTCTAAATTTCTGTGTAATTCAGTGATTGTGATACAAAAAAGTTACTACAGTGAATGGTGAATTGAACCAGACATTTCCAACTCAAATACTGATGTAAAATTCTTTACTGACCCCAGTGAAGCTCCACATGTCTATGAGAGTTTATATGTATGTATGTAAAGTATCGTAAAATTATTATTATCTGAACTAAATCAGTTGTATTTGGTGACTATTTTCCCTCATACCATGAGTAAGTTTAGTTACAGGACAAAAGCTTCTCATAACTCATATCTCAGACATCAGGAGCCACAAACATTACTATTTATGGAGTAACTTTCTGTAAGGGAGATTTTAGAGACAGATATCCATTCACCACCTCTGTGAACAGTTCTGAGTGTCTCTAGAATAGAGAGTTTCTCAGTGTCTTATTTTAGACCTACCCCAGATCTTCTTAGAAAGCTTCTCCTGTACTGAGAGATGTTGGACGTTCTACTGCAGTTCTTCAAATTACTGTAGTTTTTGAACTGATGTTTTTTATCCCAGCGTCTTGTTAAAATTTCCTGTTACACACTGAAGGTGCCAGAATTGGAAATGCATGAACAGAACATTAAAATAAGAGGCCAAATTCAGATTCAACTACGGTTTACTGGAATAAAACTCACAAATGTGCTCCAGAAGGCTCATTTCATTTCCTAATGTTGATTCAGCACACGCTGGAAAGTCTCTGTTTAATTTTCATGGTACTTTTGTTTCTCAATGTCCTTCAGTCTCCTGCAGCCCAATGAGGTACACATTCAAATCTGATGACTGCATGGTCATCACCATCCCCATCCAAAGCATCAGGAAGGCTCGTGATGGTCAACTGATGCCCGAGAAGTTCACCTGCGTGTTCAAGGACATGTACAAGGTCTTTCAGAGGGGCCGGCCAAAGGCCCTGGGGGTAAGAGAACTTCTCAGCTGGTTTTATTTTTACTTCTCCAAAAGGTACATACATTCCATTTAATATTCAAGTGGAACCTCTATAAACGTATTATTCAATAATACGTTTATATATATATATATATATATATGTGTGTGTATATATATATATATATATGTGTGTGTGTGTGTGTGTATATTATAGAGCGTTGCGGCAGAGCCCTGCATTGGGAGCGGGGTCCCAACGCAAATTTCGCGGGATTGGCCGGGTTTTAGGTTGCTGTGGGCAGGAGCGAGCGGGAGCAACAGAGATAGTGGGCGGGATAAAATAGACAGCGGGTCCCAAAAATTGTTAGCGTAGCAGGATGGAGGATGCAGCTGATGTTGGTAATAAAATTGTGAAGGGAGAAT
>JBBKCR010181566.1:0-14344 GCA_037577295.1 Ladigesia roloffi | reverse complement strand
GGGGGGGGGGGTGTTGTTTACTGATGCTGTACTCATCCGTTATATGTATAATTTGAAGTTTAGCTGACTTAACAACACAGACAGATACACAAAATGACAGAACACACACACACAAACACACACACACATATATTGGACTAGTAGGTCAACGCTGGACAGATGGAAGATAAACACATGCTTTTAAATGGACAATTTCGCTTTGCGTTACTGCCAGAGGGGGATTTGTACAAAAAAGGGTAATATTTGTGCTTTGTAAAAGTAAATTCCAATTTTACCTCCAGCACCACCTCTGGGTCCCAGTGTTGAGTTATTTAAAGCTATTCTCTTATGTTTGAAGATGTTATACATGTTCTATTCAAAAGTAAGTTTTGTTTTTGTCTCTCAGGTTTTAAAAATGTGACAGACTTTGGGAAAAAAACAAATAAACAAAGCTTCCTTGTAAAATTGATGACTTAGTGTGTTTATTATGTATTATTTATTGGGTTGACTCATAAATGCGATTAATCACGATGAATCGCTGTTGTGAGTCTGGCGTTGAACACTATGGGGCGTTGCAGGAACTACTCCAAGACGCAGCTGGAGACTGTTGGGACTAATTGGGGAGACTATTTAGACGAACTGGTCCGTTGCCTAGCACGGGCTCTTTGATTGTCTTCCACTCTCTCTCTCGCCTCGTCTCTGTCTCCCTCTCTCTCCTTTCCCTCACCGTCTATTCCCTTGGTTTCACATGTCTGTACATAGTGTAAATAAACTCACATTCATGGATTCCAGCAGTGATGTCTCGTTCCTCACCTCCAAACGGTCCCTTCACGGGGCCGTTACGACAATCGCGACTATAAAGGCACTAGTCGACGGCCTCTGAGAGTAGTCGACTAGTCATGTTTTTTTTTTTCTCTCTCTCTGCCCTCGCTTTGGACGTATTGCAGTCTCTGCCTCTGATTGGCTGATGCTAACATGCGCTCCTTGGTTTAACCAATTACTAGAGTTCCTTCATAAAAGGGGCGGAACCATTGGCACGTAAAGTGGTGAACACAACAAGACGTGTCTCTATTCTCTACATGCGCAGCATTTTGCTAATGCTAATGCTAGCAGTGCAGAGAGTCCGGTTCAGAGCAGCGCCGGGGCTTAAACTGTTCCCACTTTCTGTTTACACTTAAATTTACCGGAACCTTCAAGGTATCAGCCTTTGTTTTGTTTAGTTTAAATGTCATGTTGACTGTTAATGTTACAGAGAACTTTAATAAAAGTTACTCAGTGTTGGACATCTTTGTTCCTGTGTGTGTTTGACGTCATCACGACTATTCCACTCGACCTAGACTATCTTGATGAACTAGTCGACTAGGAAAAATCTGAAGTCATTAATGCCCTAATATATACAGTATCAAGTGATTACAATTTTTTATCTAATTAATTACAAGGTGTGGCGATTTTAATCGCACACACATACAGACGTTACAAAAAGCAGGGTTTTTTACCATTTATTATTAAATACAAGCCAATAACTTGTATTTAAAAAGACTACAATGGTCATGACATTTGTATCACTGATTGAACCAAACCTATGAATTAGGTAACAGTGTATGACAGTTGAAAGTTCTGATACACTTCCTGATTTCTCAAATAAACCCAGCCAACATTATCATCGCTAATTCCAGCGCTCCACCCATCAGGAGGCCTGGATGGAGAAGCTAATACTACGGCTATGGCTACTTCCAGCTCAAATTTTCCCCTCTCCTGCTGCCTCTAGCTCGTCCAACACCTCTCCTACAGACTCTATGACCAGGTTCACAACTGCCACTCACTTTCCCGATGAGCAAAGTGTAAACGTGTGTTTGTGCTTCATGATCCCTGTCGCCTCACAGCTGCGCTCAAAACGCGCGAGCGTCTTTTCCAAAAGGCAAACATTCCCCTTCAGAGTCAGATTCGGCAAAAACATTCACAAGACATCACGGGACAACTTTTATTAGCCATTTATTAGCCATTTAGCTTAAAGCGTTAATTGCGTAAAAAAATATTAATGCGTTGTTTTTTTTCTGTGATTAATTAATCGAATTAACGCGTTAAATTCCCATATAAATATTCTCACTGTAAACCTGGCTTATCCTGCAAATTCCATATTTGCACATTTCACTGTCTACAGAAACACAAGCTCTATGAGATTAACCTTTTCTGATAAAGTGGACAGGGAGCAAACGCACACGGCTGTCCAGATATTTACATTCTGATGAAAAATAATGGATCATATGTGAGTGTATGTTTGGACCCTGAGGGCCTCTGTCATAAGATGAAGCAACAAACCAGAGCCAGGTGGCCCCGGAACTACAGCATCTTTCACTCTTTCTCTCGCTGCCATATGGTAGAGATTTGGACCCCACAGCTGTGACTGCTGCGTGACTGCCTGAGCCAACTGGAGGTATAGACAGATTCTTCTCTTTCTCTTTTCTCTTGATCAGGCTTCATTGCAGCTACACCATTACCTCTCTAATACACTCTTACACAGCTGACCAGAATCGTCAGATTACCACTGGAAATCTCAGACTAGAATCAAATATCAGAAATGTCAGATTTCCAATGTAAATATCTGACTAGATTTGTTAATTTCTATACATTTCTGACCAGCAGATTTCTATTCTATTCTAGTTATCTGACTAGAACTGACCAATTTCCACCGTAAACTTCTGACCAGAATCATCAGGTTTGTCCCCTGTAAAATTCTAACCAGAATTGTCACATTTTTACTGTAAATATCTATCCAGAATTGCAGAATTTCCACATGAACAGATTCCGAAGCACAATTTTTTAATATTGTGTTCTATTTGTGCAATAACCCTGTAAGAACTGTGCGTTTGTTTGTTTTCTCAGTGGTAGTTGTGTAAAAAATAGCTTGTACTTTTCACAATGTGCCGTTTTCATGTCATTACATGCCACATCTTTACAACAGTAGCACAATTTAAAAGGCTTGCGTCGTAGAAAACCCAGATTTCTTTTATTTTTTAAGCCGTGTGATTTGGAGAAATGTCCTGGACAGTCCAAATAGGGAAAATTAAACTGCAGAAACGGCCTGTGTTCAACCAACCAATGTACATATTAGCCTACAAGGATTTAGCCCCAGAGAGGAGAGTTAATGTGAGTGAGAGAGAGAGAGAGTAAGAGAGAGAGAGAGAGAGAGAGAGAGAGTGAGAGAGAATGAGAAATAGACAGAATACATGAATTTATACATACATATGAAGAGAGAAAGAGAGAGAGAAAAAGAAAGGGGGGGCGAGAGAAAGACAGAGAGAGAGAGAGATAGTGACAGAAAGAGAAAGAATACATAAATATATACATACATATGGAAAAAGGGAGAGAGAGAGAGAGAGAGAGAGAGAGAGTGCTAGAGAAAGGGAAGAGAGAGAGAGTGGGAGAAAGAAAGAGAGAGAAAGAGAGAAAGATAGAGAAAGAACAGTGTAATCGCACTCTGGACGTGGTTCAGAAAGAGCAGATGTGTGTCTGCACAGACATTCACTCGTTTGGGTTCATCCTTTCATCTCTCAGGCAGTATGAAAGGAGCTTGATGTACAGGCTTTAGGATGGATCTGGGTGAGCGCTAAATTAGGCCAGACATGTTGATTCAATGCATACCAGGTGTTCAAATAAGACCAAATGATTTACAAGAAAAACTCCACTAAAGAAACACACACACACACAATCACACCCAGAGTCAAGCCACGACTGATCAGAAACTGAAGGCGCTCGGCTCAAGTGCGCTTTACTTTCATCCACTTCAAATGCTACTGGATTACAAATGCTGAACAGGGGCAGAGGAGAGATCTTAAAGGGTCAATGCCATGGAAAACTGTGTTTTCTTTGATGTTTTTTGATGTAGTGCACAACATTGTGCAGGTTTCACAAAGATAAACTGTAGCTCTAAATTAGATTCAGGGTATAGTCAGGCTTGACATAGACGTCTAAACAATACTGTTATACAAATCAGTTAAAACCCTGAATATCTTAAGTAGTACTATGCCACAAAGAATTGTGGGTATTTTAAGATTCTTTCCAGAACAAAAAACAGTGAATTTTGGAGGAATTCAACAAATATAAAGTCATCTTATTGGGGAAATTTAGTGAAGAATGCAACAATGAAAAGAAAAACGCTGTTTGGAAAAAGACGGCCATATCTGCTAACATTGCATATCCTGCTGTCATCAGGGATGTTGTCGCAGTTCAAAAAAGATTCAAAGTATAAAGTATTTCATTCCTTGCGGGTTCATACGATCGCTGAAAACTCTTTTCCGTGTTAAAGCTCTCTCCATAAATTCATCAGCAAGCCACAAACAAGAGCATCTCTTCCTGTTGTTAGCATGGTGACATAGCACTTTAGATGCATGTTAGCATGGGGATGAGGTGGCCAACATTTTAAGACTAAAATGAGTTGGTGTTAAATTTTGTGAAACTGACTTCCTTATATTAAGTCTATTATCAAACTTAAGACCTTCAGAATCGTTTATAAACAAGCTTAAAATCGTTAGCCCGGTCAATAAACAAACTTATAACCTTCAGACTGGTCTATTAACAAACTTAAGACCTTCAGAATCGTTTATAAACAAGCTTAAAATCGTTAGCCCGGTCAATAAACAAACTTAAGACCTTCAGACTGGTCTATTAACAAACTTAAGACCTTTAGACTGGTCAATAAACAAACTTAAAATCTTTAGACTGGTCAATAAACAAACTTAAGATTTATCTTATCCCATAGACCAGTCTAAACTACTTTAGTGAAACCGGCCCAATGTCTCAAATCGTACCATCAGTACTTGGTCCATACAGTCTAAATATGACAGACCTGGTTTACACCTGACTGGCTTGAGTATAAGTATTATATCTGGACTAGGGTTTTCCATATGCAGATGTAAAAACACCCAATACATTAAAAGAGATTTTAATCTATTCTCTTCAGGAGGTGGTCTTGGAAACATATTAGCCAGATGTTAGCCAGCAGCTATGACCACATCTCTGTACTCTTCTCCTTGACTAATCCCCAGTTTCTTGGTTTTGTGTGTTCTTTACATCTTTTTCACTGTTTGTCTGGACTTTGTTATTGTTTGCCCTCTCCATGTGCTTTTGTTTACATTTTCCATGTGAGTTTACATTTTTCTTAGCCCTGCCTTAGTCCAGCCCCATTTCCATCCAGTTCATCGGTCTTATCTCCGTCTCCATCCCTGTCCAGGTGTTTTCCATTGTCTAGTCTATTCACACCACTTGGGTTTCAGTCTGTTTATGGATTATTTGCAAAACACTTTGTAACTCTAAACTTTGTAAAACTGTCAGAACTCATCATTCCTAGTTGTGCTGTTTACTTCTTGTTATCTTTTGGGTTCCATTGTGTTTTTGTTTTGACGCCTGGATCCCTTGTTCATGCTAGTGTTTCTTTTTCGGTATGAAATGTCTGCGGATCTTACTTCCTGGATTTAACAATTCCTCTGCCCTCACTCCATCCTCTCAAAGACACATTTGACAACCAGAACCCTTCATGATACTATAATGGTGCCCACCCAATAAAATACATGTCTTCATGGGCAAGACCCCTCCCTCTGGACTGCCAACACTGAACAGATACATCACTGTTCCCTCAGTCCATGATGTTCCTGCTCTGTGTTTAGTTCAGTAGATTACCTCTCCTGGTATGTGTCGAACAAGTTATCTTACACAGAGAAGAGAAAAACCAAACACATGTGATTGGTCGGTGTAATTCTTGCTCTTGGCTCACGCTGTAAACCCGCCTGGGTCAGGCCAGATCCTCCTCTACAACATCTGCAGGGCTTGACCCTTTTTCTCCTGGGAGGCCACCCAAGTCTCTTGTTATCTCAAGGCTTGTGGACTGCAGCTCGCCCCTGGCTGGCCTTCTGTGAGGACCATCAGGCTGTTGTAACTGATCCAGAGAAGATCATCAGCCCAAGTTCACATATGTCCCTCCACTGCTGCAGAACATCAGATTTAAACCCTAACGACCTCAAACACCAAACTGGATCCGGCCCCTCCCTACCGGATAGAAATAATCAAAGCCAGGCATACCCAGAACCACTCAAGACTAAAGAAAGGCTTGACCCTGTTCTCTGTTCTTGCTCTCAAGTGGTGTTTCAAACTCACTGAGTGTCCTATCAGCACAGTTACTCGCCAAATGAAGACCCATCGCTTTGAGAAGCAACTGAATGAGCACTATTCCAGCACCTGTTGAAATGTCAGGTCTTGTTATATATTATATTACAGCATTGTCTATCAGGTATCAACTAAAAATCAGGTTTCAACACCTACTCTGACCTATTGTAGTAGTTACAGATACATTCTGAGTGACTGCAAAGCACCTCCTGCACCAAAATGTCCGCTAAATGCCAGAAATATCGAGGTCTATTAGCGACACGGCAACAGCAAACAGATCTCAATCTGATTAGCCACAAATACACTCCAAATACTAGTAGTCACATAGAAAAGTCACATAGAAAAAGTCACATAGAAAAAAATGTTTAAACAGGGTTAAAGCTGCAAAAACAGCCACCTGTTTATATTACACCTGTACAGAACAACCCTGTCAGCATGCAGGTCTTTAGCCATTTTCTAGTTATATCTGGGTGGAACTGTCTAAAATAGCATTCATGTCTGGGGCGTTTTGGTATTAAGCCTTTATCAACACTTTTGTAGGTTTTCTGCCTTGCTGGAAAGATTATTTGCCATAAAGGTCATTTTTGTCCATTTTGAAAGTCGTCTGACAACTGAAACGTCTCGAAATAAGCCTCATTATAAACATTTACAAACATTTATAAACATTTATTTAGGTTTATGTAAAAGCTTACGTACAAATGTGACCTTTCAATACCACATTACATTCGCTTCCAAAAAGACAATTACATCATTTTCAGAATAAACTGAAATCAGCAGGTTTCTATTGTAAATATCTAACCAGAATTGTCATGTTTTCATTGTAAATATCTGACCAAAACAGCCTGAATTCCACAAACACATTCATAAGCACCAGTGTTTAATGTTTTGTTCTATCTGTGCAATCACCCCGTGTAAGAACTGACCATTTATTTAGGTTTAGTCAAAATAACCTACAAATATATTATTTCAGTAACACATGACATTTCCAAAAACAAATCAGCATGAATTGCATTTTCCTTGGGTACAGATGCAAACCGGTAACACTTAGGATTAGACTGGTCTATTTCAGGCTTTATAAATGATTTGTAATCAGGTTGTAGACAGATTATAAATCATTAATAAGCAGCTGTACACGTAACTGCTGTCATGCACTAAAGCAGATTCACTCTAACATTCTCCAGCAGACGTTTACAACTTCATTAATTATTTGTTAGCATGCTATGACTATTAAAACATCATGCAAAGTAGTGAGCCCGCAAGTATTCCAACTGTTATAACTTGTTTATGACTGCGTATTAATGATTTATAAACTGTATACAACTGTAGTCTTATAGTAAAGTGGTATCAAGAAATATAATGAGATTTCTGGGCCTTTAATAGCTTTGGAAAGTAGCTTCTGCACCTGCAGGGACGGACCTAGTGTCATATATATGAATATGGCTGGGTTTCAAATAAAAAGACACTGCACAATTTCAAAGCACCAGTGAAAAAGTGTGAGAAGGAGAATCCTGATTCAGCAGTTATCTGCAGTATGGACATGGCTGTAGCTGAATGTGTCCTTTTCGGGCCGAGTGTGTCTCTGCCTCCGCCCAGGATGAGGGAAATAACGTCAGAATGCCACCCATCCTTCAGACGGAGCATAAGCGTCCATTCTCTCCATAGCTGGAATTCACAGTCCCTCTGCGCTGCTATCACAGTCCTGCTCCACATTCTTTCCTCTAATCTACTGTCTCCCAGCGCAGGCGTGTGGAGAACCCTCCGAAAAATGCGCCGAAGCTTAACAAAGCAAGGTCTGATGGGAAGCTGTGAGAGCGCAGAGGAAAATGTGGACGGAGTGAGAAAAGCAGCAGCGAGACTGGAAGAGTGACTCACAGAGGACTGGACAAAGACAGCCTTAACGAGACGGATTTGGTGAAAAATACGACTTCCCTTAGCTCAAAGTCTGGCCTGGCAACACATGTGTGCTGTTTGGTTCTTTCGTTGTAGCACTAAAGCTCTGAGAGTAATGTTGATAATAAGTAATGAGAGCTTACACCCCACCGATTACCTCAGATGATCTCCATTTAAAATGTTAGTTTTATTTTCGCCAATGTGTAATTAAAACTGTTTCCACCTTCACTGATGCAGATGCTTCAAAATTGAAAGAAAGAGCTGCAGAACAAAATGAAGTAAACATTTTTACATTTGGAGCCATAAGATAGGGTCACCCCTGTGGCCCTGGGGCCCTCAGGTGCCAGAATGTAGCTGCTCCATGATTTAAGGTGGAAAGAGATCATCTGAATGAGAAGATGGAGACAGTAAGCTAGCTTAAGCTTGGTGAGTGTATGGAATTCCCGGTAATCTGTACTAGACTCACTTATGAGGTTTCTGCCACAAGTTAACGCCGACTGAATATGTCCGCATATCTAAACACACAGCAGTCTTTTAGAGGCCTGAATCTTGTATGTTCTTTTATCAAACGTAAAGGTGCAAGCATTAGACCCCTAACATGTCATTTTGTCACTGTAAAGGAATGTGCTTGACCTACATTTGCAGAACATGGAGGTCAAGGTGTAAGAAGACACACACACTCAGACTTTTGTGTATGCAGCCATGCTTTTATAAACTCCTACATGTTCACAGGTTGGGACATGCATAAGCATCCACACATCCCCACACAGTCTGTCTCTTTCTCTCTATTTCTCTCTATTTCTCTCTCTCTCTCTCTCTCTCTCTCTGTGTCTCTCTCTCTTTCTTTCTTTCTCTCTCTCTTTTTTCTCTTTTTCGTTCTTTTTTTCCCTCTTTCTCTTTCGCTGTCTATTTGTCTCTTTCTCTATGTCTCTGTCTCCTTATCTCTATCTTCTTGTCTCTCTCCCCTTGTCTCTCTCTCCTTGTCTCTCTCTCCTTGTCTCTTTATCTTTCTTTCTTTCTTTCTTTCTCTCTCTCTCTCTCTCGATATGTTTTGCAGAGTTATGAATATTTTACCAGCTCTACGGCTAAAAGCTAGCAGTGCTTGCAGATGGTAGTGCTAGCTACATTTACGTTCATTTGGCACGCGCTACTGGCTGATGCTATTATTCAGAGCAGCGTACAATAATTAGATACAGGGACAGTCCTCCTGGAGTAACTGAGGGATGCTGTACAAATTAGGGCTTTAAATCTGGGACTCTGTGGTCATCGGTTTCTCAGGCAAGTGTTTTACCCACTCGGCCACTACCATCACCTTCTCCTCATTTTTTTCTTGATGGTACCTGACTTTCCTAGCTAGCAGCATGGCATCAGAAACCTGCAGTAGCCGCTGACAGCACTAAACTAAAAAAGTTCTTCTATAACCACACAGTAGCACTGCAGCTAAACATCATTCTTCCTCTCGTCCACAGGTGAAAAAATCTTATGAGAGCCCATTGCTCCTCACTCGATAAGAAACATCCCCCATCTGCTAATCACTCTGTAAAAGGTAAAGGTAAAGTGGCATTTGGCAGACGCCATTATCCGAAGTGACTTACTATCATTAGATACAGGGAAAGTCCCCCTGGATCAGCTGAGGGGTAAGTGTAGAAAGTGGGGATTTGAACCCGTAGCTCTGTTGTCATCAGTTATAGAGGCATGTGTTGTACACACTAGGCTCCTATCGTGTGTTACAGTCGCACAAAACACACTTGCAATGACTGATAGAAAAACTAAAGTAAACAAAGAAAACTTATTCTTTTTTTAATGACAAAAACTGCTTGAACACACATCCCACTGTACTTATGTCCTCTAAAGACATTCTGTAGAGGATCTGAAGGCATAATAACTAAACTGACCATGGTAATATTTATTATTACCTACTCTAAATAGTAATATGTATTACCAACACCTATGTTTTCACTCAACAGCCACTTAATCACCTTGTATCCCCACAAACTGCTGTGTTCCCGGTTGCCCACGGCTTCACGCGGTGAACGGGTTTAATGTAGGAATAATTTCACAATGTGTGTTATGGTGTGTTCACTTTACTCTTCGATGGAACCCCCCTTGGCCACTTTACTGGAAACACCTTGTGCTTCCATTCACTGGCACTTTATTGGAAATACCTCCCGTCCATTGCCAGATCACTTTATTTGAAACTCCTACTTTGTATTTAGTCTCAAAGTTCACTTCATTGGACCCTTGTGCTTTCACAGACTGACCTTAGGTTCAAGTAAGGTTTCTGATAAAGTGGCCAGGGACAGCTAACGTGTCCATGGAGAAAAACTGAGGAGGAATTTGTGCTTATCTCATTACAGCATGATTTCAGGACTGCAGGCATCTAGAAAGAAACCTCCTCTGAGCTGTAATGTTCCCTGTAGCCATGTCCTGCTTTGATGAAGCAAGAGAGAACATCACGGCACCATCCTCGGTCACATCGGCCAAGGAAACAGAAAAAAATCTGAGCGGCGAAGTCAATATTTCTAAAATAGCATAGCATGAAATGATCAAATTTCACAAACTTGTGTATGTGGTTTCTGATGCTGCATGACAGATGTTATATTTAAACTGTGGCTAAATTCTAGGGCTCAGGACAACAGCTTCTGTGTTTAGCTCCTTTAACAAACGTATGTTTTGCTTATAGTTAATCTTTATGCTTTGCTTATGGTTAATCTCTTTAATGTATGATTTGTTAATATAAAAAGACAACACCAGTCTGTTTTTCCACATCTCAGCCTCCTTGGCGTGTTCATTATGAACAAAAGGTAAAAATAGAAAAGTTTGTTTTGCCAAAGTGTAACCTACACTGAAATATATCTGCTTATATGCTTTGTGAGACTGAATGACATTCGGGCATCTTTAAACTAGTGCTGGGCACATTAACGTGTTGTTGCTTTAATACGTTAATTAATGCCAACAATTACTTTATAGTCCATTACTACAGTTTTTTTCATTACTCTTATTTTTTCATTTTTTTTTTTCTCTGTTCGACCGCTTTGCCTCTCATTAAAATGAAAATTTTCTGTTGGTACCTGTTCAAAGAAAAAATAAAACATTATAAATGTGAACCTGCTGTTGTTCAGAAGGTGCCTGTTATAGAGTTCTTATCATGGCTCTTGGCTGCAGGTGTGGTTTTTCTGACAATTAATTCTGTCGAAAAATGTCGAAAAATGCTACCATAGCGCAAATCGGCAGCAGAGTTGATCGATTCATGCTACCTTTGCGAAAAATAGCTCCTTTAAGTTTTTTCCATTTATAGTCAGTTTATAACACTGATAATGAAGTAAAATAGGCTTATAATATGCATAATCAGAGAAAAATTTATTTTATTTAATTTTTTTCTTGTCGACAGTGTATTGATTAATGCTGCCTTGTCAAAAAATGAAGCATATTCAGGTTATACACTCAGTTTATAACACTGATAATGATGAGATATATGCAAATATTATGCTCAAGGTCTCACCCATTTCTTTAAAGGGGGATTATAATTGTTATAAAACTATAACCCCTATGCTGTGGTACCTTGCTTTTAAATAACAAACTACAAAAAAAGTGAACTGTTAAAGGGACACTGCTGTTAAAAAGCTCCAGATTTGTTTAGTGTTTTCAAAACATATATTATCGTACCTCTGTTCACTACTTGCCCAATATACTACATTTGAATTCATTATCGAATTTTGCTTATGACAATGTGATTAATCGTTGAAAATCATGCAATTAATCTTGATTGAAAAACAAACAAACAGACAAAAAATGTCTCTTACATGATAATAATATGTTAATGTTATCGCATTATTATCATGTTAGAACATTATTTAATTAATGCCCATAAGTATTTTATTTTGCATTACAGGTGTTTTCTTTTTTAATCCTTTTAATTTGAAAGTTTTTTTGGGGGGGGGGCTCTTGAGTGAGCAGAGCATGTAGCTCTAAGTCTTAGCTGGTTTACTTACTACTCATTACTTTTGTCCATATTACAGCCGTGAAACTGTGTTAAAGGGAACAGTGCTGTTAAAAAGTTCCTTATTCGTTTAAAGTGTTTGCAACCAAATGTTATTTCACTTTTGTTTATATAGCAGTACTTTGAAAATAAAGGTGAACAATACACAACTTTTGATTTAATTATAGAATTCAATGTATAATAATAATAATAATAATAATAATAATAATAATAATAATAATAATAATAATAATAATAATAATTAAAAAAAAAAAATAATAATAATAATAATGAAAACCATGCCATTAATCATAACCGTTGCCAAGCATTAATGT
The DNA here is from genome assembly GCA_037577295.1 of Ladigesia roloffi. Lineage (NCBI taxonomy): Eukaryota > Metazoa > Chordata > Actinopteri > Characiformes > Alestidae > Ladigesia > Ladigesia roloffi. The sequence continues at coordinate 2,002 of JBBKCR010181566.1, read as the reverse complement.
ACACAGGAACAAAATTATGTTAGCATCGCTAAAACAACAGCAGCTGCCAGCAGTGCTAAAGAAACTGCTCAGATTCTTATTTGAGGTTATTTGAGGTGAGATGGAGCAAATGAGTCGATGTTGTAGAGTAGAAGAACAAAAATAATAATATTCGGCGAGTAGTGAAGAACAGCCTGCCAAAGAGAGCAGATATCTCACAGCCACGTCAGCAGAAAACAGAGGGAGAAAGGAGGGGGGGGAGAGAGAGAGAGAGAGAGAGAGAGAGAGAGAAAGAGAAAGAAAGAAATAGAGAGGGAGAGGGAGACAGACTGAAAGAGGGAGTGAGAGAAAGAAAGAGAAGAAGAAAATGAGAGGAAGGCAGAGAGAAAATGGGAGAGAGAGTGTGAGAGAAGTAGAAAGAAGTAGAGTGAGGGAAAAAGAGAGAAGAGAGAGAAAGAGAGAGGTAGAGAGAGGGAGAAAAAGAGAGAAAGAGACAGAGAGAGTAAAGGAGGAAAAGGTGGCAGCTGGAAGAGTGCAGAGGAAATCTGGATTCCTGGCAAGACAGTGAGAACGCAAAAGAGTGCCGACAGTGAAGATTGAAAACAGAAGACGAAGCGTCTGCGAGAGAGAGAGAGAGAGAGAGAGAGAGAGAGAGAGAGAGAGAGGGAGAGAGAGAGAGAGAGAGGACGTCACCAGGCAGGACGCTGCGGAAAAGCTGGACGACTGACAGACCCAGACTGAAGTAGAGGAGCCTCAGAGCAGAAGGTCCACATCTGAGGAACAGCGAGGAGCCCCAGACTCCCACTGCACCTCCAGGCCTGTGGGGCCTCCAAAGTTATTACAGTCCCTCTGCTTCATCAGGGGCTCCCTGCATTTCGCAAGAGCGGCCGACCACAAGTGCTTCCAACCCCACAGGTTTTAAAACAACCCCCCTCTTCCAAAACCAAACAAATGGAGATGTGATCATTTTGCCTATTCAGTAGAGAACGTATTTAAAGATAACAATCACTAAGTATCGAACTCTAATTGATCACATTCAATCGCACATACATACAGACTTACAAGAAGCAGATTTTTTACCATTTATTACTGAATACAAGCCTGGAACTTAGGCTACAATGGTCATGAGATTTTTATCACTGACTGAACCAAACCTATGTATTAGGTTACAGTCTATGACAATTGTAAACTTTAATACACTACATCTCCCAGCTCTCTCTCACACACTCCGCCCACAGCGCTGAGACTCCGCCCCTCTGGAGGTCTGGATGGAGAAAGCTAATGTGGCTAATTCCAGCCCAATTCCCCTCTCCTGCTGCATCTAGCTCGACCAACAGCTCGCCTACAGACACTATGACCACGATTGGCAAAGTGTTGAAATAAACGTGTTTTTGCTTTGTTTTCACCCTCTCCTTGCATGGCCGTGCAGCAGTGCTCCAAAGTTGAAGTGGGAGATGCCAAAAGGTAAATATTCCCCTTCAGAGTCAGAATCGGCAAAAACATTCACAAGACATTATTAATTAGCCATTTTGGTGTATTTTTTCTTCCAAATCTCACTGAACTGAACTCCGCTCTCTGGCTGCTCAAAACTTTGAACTGGAAGATATATATATATATATATTTGACAGCCAATGGCCCCCTAGCAATACCACATGGGTCCACTGGGGTCCACAGGCTACAAAAGCCTTTGCCTTATTATTTATACCTAATTAAGGGAAGATGCCGATAAATTACAATTTTAGTCCCACCAATCATCTTACGCCTCTAACGGTCTCTTAAAATATTCAATTTTGTTCCCTTCACATCCACTTGTCTTTTATGAATGTTCTATAACTAACCACTTCTAATCATTCATGTGGTGGGAATGAAAAAACAAAAACAAAACAAAACAAAGATTCTCATTGTTTCTATAAAGCATGCAAAACTAAAGTGGAGCTTTAAGATTGCTCTGTGTGCCATGAGAATATCAGTCTTAAGAATATATTATTATTATTATTAGTAGTAGTAGTAGTAACAGTAGTAG
>JBBKCR010181548.1:0-12500 GCA_037577295.1 Ladigesia roloffi | reverse complement strand
TTTGACATTGGGCAACATGGCTTGTAAACTGCACCAACTAAGCTGGCCTACTCTGCGGTATATATTTGTGAGAGTGTACCTGTAAAAAGCCGATACAGAGCCACATCGTAGAGGCAACACTGTAGCGCAGTATGCGGCTGTAGGCTGGAGTGTATGCCTCAGCTGAGCGTCGAAGCTCAGAAGAGTTGTCTCTCAAAGCCAGGCTGGAGAATCCCACTACCTATAAAGTGAGACAAAGAACATTTACCTTTTTATAGAAATGCCACAGCTAGATCTTTATAAAGCTGATTTTAATGCTGAGGGGAAAAAAAAGAAAAATCTGTGGAAAACAGATTCCTATTCTCATCCTCCAGAAGTGCCATGGTAGGGCCCATAGGGAGTTTCCAGTTCAAATACTAGGAAATCACCCTCTGACTATTTATTTAAAAGCTGAGAGGAAATCTGAAAGCCTCCCTAACTGCCATAGGGGGTTAAATTTTTTTAAATCGAATTAATGCCTTACAATCTAGTAATTAATCACAATAAAAAACAGGCTTTAAAAAACATTGATTAAAATGCTGATTAATCGCACCACGTTATTTGAACCCGGTCTGGTGTTTTGACAAAACATGCAACCCACTGAAATTAAATACCTGGCCCTTCTGCACAAGTGCAGTTCCACAGTCTTGGGATTCAGTGTTATGTTGTGTTGGGCACTGAATTATCTGTGTTATCTTGCATTAGATTTATTTTTTAGGAGTTGTTGTTTATCTCCTCTGCCCCTTACCTCATGTTGTTGTCATGTTTCTTATTGTCCTTGCTACATATTGACAGACCGGTCTACCCCCTTGAAATGTACTGTATTGTCTGTATGGTCGGAGAGGTCCAATTTCACTGCATGTAAAAGTGTAGTGACAAATAAAGGCTTTCATCAACATCATCATCATCATCATTTATCTGTGCTATCTTGCGTTGGATAGTGGTTTATCTGTGCTATCTTGCGTTGGATAGTGGTTTATATGTGCTATTTCGCATTGGATAGTGGTTTATCTGTGTTATTTCGCATTGGATAGTGGTTTATCTGTGTTATTTCGCATTGGATAGTGGTTTATCTGTGTTATTTCGCGTTGGATAGTGGTTTATCTGTGTTATTTTGCATTGGATAGTGGTTTATCTGTGTTATTTTGCGTTGGATAGTGGTTTATCTGTGTTAATTTGCGTTGGATAGTGGTTTATCTGTGTTATTTTGCGTTGGATAGTGGTTTATCTGTGCTATCTTGTGTTGGATAGTAGTTTATCTGTGCTATCTTGTGTTGGATAGTGGTTTATCTGTGCTATCTTGCATTGGATAGTGGTTTATCTGTGCTATCTTGCGTTGGATAGTGGTTTATCTGTGCTATCTTGGCTTGGATAGTGGTTTATCTGTGCTATCCTGCGTTGGATAGTGGTTTATCTGTGCTACCTTGCGTTGGATAGTGGTTTATCTGTGCTACCTTGCGTTGGATAGTGGTTTATCTGTGCTATCTTGCATTGGATAGTGGTTTGTCTGTGCTATCTTGCGTTGGATAGTGGTTTATTAGTGTTATCTTGTAAGCTGTTAGCATGTCATAATCTGCAGAAGTCTGTGACATGGTAGCATTTCTCGGTGTTAGAACCTGACTGTATTAACTGGTTCTAAGCACCTCTAAATATCTCTTTTTCTAGGCTCTTCTCATTTAAATAAAATATATTTTTCTTTGGTTATGTATTTTATCTGACTAATTATTAGCATTGTAAATGGAATATAAACTGTATTAACTGTATAAACATAATGGAGCATTTTTGACAGGGTAGTGTGAATTAAAAGTTTATTAAATAAAAGTGACAGTCTGTAATGTTGATTCACTCATATGCCAAAATTATTTAAAATAAATCCTTTTCAGAAAAATGTGCGCAATTAATTAATAAGATATTTTTTTTATGTGACACCCCCAGTTACAATGTATGTGAGAACTATTTTTTCAGATTAAGGCCATTTAAAGTCATTTAATATTATTTGAATCAGAATTTTTACAATAATTTTCTTTTACCATCTAGGGATACCCTGAACCTTCTTCATGCTCACCTCCAGGAAGAAAAGCACAGCAATGATCTGGAAGGTGGGGCTGGTCTTACGGATGGTTTGGATCTCATTCCACTCATTTGCCACGAAATACGTCCTCCAGATGCTGACAGGGGCTGCTGGGGGCTTTCCCTCACCGGAGCCTGAATACACACACACGCACACACACACAGATCCATAGACTTCCATTTATCTACATAATTTTAGCAGATGTGTGAGGTGTGAGGCCCATGGTAAGAACTGAAAACCTGCTCCCCGGTTTGGAAGGATGACATGTTATCCACAACACCACACCCAGCACCACACACCCCACAGAGGTGCTGAGTAATTTAAATACAGGTGAGAAGTACTTTAGCAAGAAATCTGACAAGAGAAAGTAAGATCAGACACAAAGAAATATCAGTAATATGGCGTGATCAACCTATATATTGGGCCCATTATTGAGTTTATGGCATTATCAACCTTATTTTTGGGCTCATTATTGAGTCTCTTTATTGGACTTCTTATTAAAGTAAACATTTTAAGAATTATCTTCTACTAATTAAATTTAAACTGAAAAATGAGACCACATACATGTTTAATGAGTACAGGCAACATTCAAAGGCACAAGAGTAAAGAGACTGTGGAATTACTGTGTATAGGGAAATATTATACTGAGGAGATGAGTTACCTTCCACAGATTTACTGGCTTTGCCACGAGGCCTCTCCCAGTCAATGAAGAAAATATCCAGTGTCAACTGCACAAACAGCTTATGAAGAAAATGCACCGTCTGCAGAACAAAGAGTGCATGAGAAAAATAAAAAGCATATTTTTGAGTTTTCTTTATAAATGTATCAAATATTCTCCAATCCATCTAAAGAAACTGGTTCTAGTTCTTGCCAGCAGAATAAACTTCAACACCAAAGACAAAAAAAAAATTTAGCTCATATTTTAGGTAGGTAATACACAGATGTGTCACTTACAAATCATTAACTTTGACTAAAATAGATTTTTAGTTTGATGCTGGGATGTTACAAAGAGCTGGATAATGTTTTATATTGCTCCTTTTAGTTGTTACCTTAAGTGCAAAAGCACAGCCGACATACGTCACAAACCGTTCCTCCTGAGCTGGTAACGGCAACAACACGGACACAAACTGCTGAGCCTGCAAAACGCATAAAGACACCTGTTTAATCTGTGTGACATGGCCTGCTTCTTCCATGACTGACACAATATAAAGGTAACAAGCAATCACAAGGTGACTGGCTGAGACTCATTCTACAGTATGTGTTCCAGTGATTCCTAGTAGCAGCACCCTGGACAAACTTCTCTTAGTACCACTCAGACTTTCTCACATATAACCCAGCAACATCAACCAACCTCTAAAAAGCACTGACTGTGTCTGAAACGTAACAAACGCTGCCTATTCAGACAGTATTCAGAAATGTGTAAAATGTTTAAATATTAAAAGTTATTTCTTTACATTTTAAAATAATGTATAAATGTTTCATCCATAAACACACAGAAACACACTCTCAAATCAAGTGTCTTCAAGGTAAAAGACTAAATTCAAGAAAGATGAAGAATGATGTGAGTTTAACTCGATTTAGAACGGTGTGCCCTATATTGGCAAAAAGATGAAGTGTAGAAAAGGCTTTGAAAATTAAGCTTCTAAGCTTTTATTTTAAATGTTTTGGTGCTATTGGGGTTTAGGAAAAGCAGTTCACTTTTTACCTTGTAGAAGATGAGCCAGTAGAGACCAGTTCCCACTGTGATGACAAAGAAAACGTTTGCCAGGTCTCCAGCATAGATCAGCAGGAACTTGAGAATTGTCTAAAAAAATAACAATAAAACAAGTCTGAAAAAAAGAGGGGTTATGTAGACACTATTAAATGTGGCTTTATACCATAGTATATAACACATTTAGATAATATACCATGGTATGTGTGTGTGCATGTGTAGATCAGGCAAGCTGCACAGCACGGAATGATTTGCCCCAGCTACGTATCTTCACCCACTTCAGAAGAATACAAATGTTCAAATTGTAGTGAATCAGGGAAGATGGTGTGCAGTGTTTGCATCTTTAGCTTTAGCTTTACGAGGACAATACAGTTTACTGCATAAAGAGTTAATGCAGGGCAGACTATGTGGTTAGATTTTCACACATCTCCCTCACATTTCATTTTTGTTAACTTAAACAAACTTATTTATGCGGTTTATGACATTTTATCTATGATAAACTTTTATCTATGAAAATATACTAAACTTCTTGGTTTAGCTAAAAACAGTAACACCAGCTTGAATTTTGATTTAATTGCATAAGTGTCATTTTTCTTCAAACTGACACTTTAAATAAAATGATGCACCATTCAAGTTAATTTACATTATTAACTGTTGAAATATAATTTAATTTAATATACATGTGACTTTAGAAACGCTAAATGGTTAACAAAATGTTCTACTTGCATAAGATGGTATTTCCATTAAAATAGGCTGCCTGTCACATTTGTCCTCTTTATTAGGTAAAGATTTCCTACTTCTAACTTCAGATCTCTGTTTTCATAAGGCTGCCAGTTTGTCTTTGCTTCATTTTTAATGCTTCACCCTATGCTTCTTTCACATGGTTTTTCAAATTATTCAGATTTTGTGACCTTGTGTCAAAGAAAAAATCATGTGAGCAAAAAGTATATAAGACTAAGGGAGATTTGTTTTTATCAAACTGGCACAAGAGAATAATCAAACTGGCACAAGAGAATAATAGCATTAATACTTTATTGCAAGGTCACAGCTGGTAAGTTTTGCAACATTTATGGCAAGTAGTAACCAGCTCCTCAAGGTTATGAGGATTTATATGACAGCCTTGCAATTTTTACCCTATTTTTTTTTAACTGTTCTTGAGATACTTTTTCTCAGTTTTGTCAAACTACAGTAGACTTTTTCTAACAGTTCTGGTTTGCCTTAACTCTTTATGTCTGACTATGTCCAGTGCAGCTTAGCATGGGGTGCAGTTCATTGCCACCAAACAGCATCAGCATTACACACTATCCTAACATTGTGTAAGTTTGCTAAGTAAAGTCTTACAGAGCGGATTATTACACTATATGATATACTGTATACTTTTATATATATAAATTAGGTAAAAAGTATTCTGGGTATTGGTTTTAACTGCAGGTAAAATCTGCACTACAACTTTGTCTGAACACGTTTTCTCTCAGTATGTCTTTTTATATGTCTGCAGGTCTACACTTGCCATGAAATCAATGAGAGGGGATGCAATTCTTCTTTTCCAGCTTGCTGTCTTCAGAAGAGAGTACACAACAGCTACTCCACCCAATACTCCCAGAGTAATCTGTGTAAACACAATTATAGTACACATTCAATAAACAAAATGCCTTGATCCACTTAAAAAAGTTGCAGTTATTTGCAACATAGCACTTACGTCAGTTTTAACCCGAGCTTCATTTTGCTCCATTTCATACTCCACTGAGAATGACACCTAGATCACACAAATAAGCACATCAATAAAATCTTCTGGTGTTGTATGCGGATATACCTGCATATAGTTTATATGTACACTCACAGTTACAGTTTGCTTTGCTGAGTCAGTGAGGAGAATATCAGAGTAGGACACAGTCATCAGAGGAGGGTACACCTCTCCTTTCTGGGTGTTCGGTACCAGTTGAAACCTACAAAATGAAAAATATTGTTATTTATTAAACGACTTACAGGGACACTCCACCTGGAAATACTGAGGGTTACGTGTCTTGCTCAGAGAAAATATTGTTATTAGGGCTGGAAATTTAATGCATTAATTAGATTAATTAATCACAGAAAAAAATAACGCGTTAATATTTTTTACGCAATTAACGCTTTAAGCTCTGCCACTAGTTGGCAGACATGCGGTACTTCAACTCAAGACCATCTTCCCAAATCACTGCTGTGTGAGCAGCCAGAGAGCCAATTCAGTACATAACGCGCAAGGAAGCATGTGAGATTTGGAAGGAAAAAAATGCCAAAATGGCTAAAATAAGTTGTCCTGTGATGTATTGTGAACACTTTTTGCCGATTCTGACTCTGAAGGAGAATATTTGCCTTTTGGAAAAGATGCTCACGCGTCTCCCATTTCAATCTTGAGCGCAGCTGCGCGACCGTGCAAGGAGAGAATGAACATGAAGCACAAACACATGTTTATTTCAACATGTTTGCCCATCGAGAAAGAAGGTAGCAGTGGTGAATCACAGTGTATGAGAGGTATTGGTCGAGCTAGAGGCAGCAGGAGAGGGGGGAATTGGGCTGGAATTAGCCGTAGCATTTAGCTCTCTCTATCCAGACCTCCAGAGGGGCGGAGTCTCCGCACTACACGGACGTAGAGTGTGAGAGAGAGTTGGGAGATGTAGGAGAGGCAGCTGGGGTGATCTGGGTCTGACTAGGGCTGAAATAGCGATTAAGATGATGGCCGGGTTTATTTGAGAAACGAGGAAGTGTATCAAAACTTTCAACTGTCATATACTGTAACCTAATTCATAGGTTTGGTTCAGTCAGTGATAAAAATGTCATTACCATTGTAACCTACGTTATAGGCTTGTATTGAATATTAAATGGTAAAAAAACTGCTTATTGTAAGTCTGTATGTATATGCGATTAAATGCGATTTATTAGATTAATTAATTGCCACACCATGTAATTAATTTGATCAAAAAATTCAATCGCTTGACAGCACTGTTATTTATTAAATGACTTGTTAGGTGGAAATATCAAATAGCCCACACACATTTTCATTGCCTCATATGAACATTTGAAGTTTGCTTTAGTTTTCCATTAAAAGTCAGACTTATTTCTTGATAACGACTACTGGAAAAAAACAAAGACTGCTGCCACTAGAAATTAAAGATTTGGGTGAGGAACATTTCAACCACGTTAAGGAAAACAATAGCAAAATAAAGGCAAAAGGAGCATCAAATAATCGATTGGAGTCTCAAGAAGCGGTCAGCAGAAAAGGCAATGTCGAATATTTACAATCATGGTACCGAAAATTTAAATCAAACCATTTCTTCGCTAACTTTGATATTGTGATCAAAGAGAAGCGAAAATTATATGAGTCAAAATCATCTTCCCATCTCTACTGCTGCTATGAAGCTTATTAAACAGGTTGCATTTGTATATAACTCCCAGCATCTAAAATGTTCCACTTGCTAGAAGAACTAATATCTAATTAAGATTTTTTTGCTACCTTAGCTGGAGCAAAATGAAGGAAGCAAACTTCAAATACCACACATAACTCTGATTGCATATATTTGGAGTATGGGCATTTGGAGCTTACTAAAATATCCATTTGGCATAGTTAACAAATAACATAGCTAGCTCTAGTAAATCTAACACTTATATGTAGCTTAATTGTACCTTATTTTTATGTTAGTAGCAACACGTATGACTCTGGGGGTGAGGCTTATACTCTTCTCTCGTCCACTCAAGGTGTCAATCAGCATCAGTCTCCGTGTGAGGTACCAGCTGTTCATGTTAGTGGCTGAAACCAGATCCATATAAGAATAAAAATCAGAAACAAAATATCTATAATTAGTAAATGACAAAGGGCATATAATTCAAATCTTTCACAACATTTACAACACAATGACACCTTTGCAATACACCCATCACGGACTTCATTTATATCTATTAGGCTTGCATAACCAAAGAGATGTATGCATGTAAGAAAAGGTAAAATATTAAGTTGCATTTGGCAGATTCCCGTATCCAGAGCGACTTACCATCATTAGTTATGTATAGGTTATGTATCTTGCTCAGGGACACCATGGCAGAAAGGGGGGGGGGGGTTAAAAACTTTGTGGTTCTATTTTCACAAGCAAATATTTTACCCAATACGCTACTATTATCCTAAGCAGTAAAACTATTGTCCATGATTGTATAGCAAAGTAAATTATTTATTTGATATATGAAGCATTTTAAAGTACTTCATGAGCCATTATAAGCATCTGCCGAGAATTTTTTTACTTGATAGGTTAGGTTGTCGAACATCTAACCTCACTTGAGCTAATATAGTCAGACTAGCACAGTGTAATGGGAAGCCCATGAGATGGAATTGGAGAATCCCTTGAGCGAAAATGGCAAGCCATGTGGATGAGTACAAAAAGGATTGTCGTATTTTTTCATTATTATTTCAGAATTCACAACCACACCAGACAGTAAAAGAGTCACTCAGTTAAACGATGATTAACTGAAAGCATTAAGATGACACAGAAATGGGAAATTCTGGCAAACAAATAAATAGAAAATATTTTTAAAGTGAAAGCACGCTGTCTACCTTTCCACTCCTCCATTATTACTGAATTATTATTATTGCTACCATAGTGCTGCCAACTGTACATGGCTGCCACTACCCACATCAAAGGTTTATGTTCTTCTGTGTCACCTTGTATAAACTATAAATAAAATGACATAAGCTTATATTACTGGTTTGGCACTCTGAATTGTTATGAGCCATTCATTTAATGTTGGTTAAGTCCTATTCCATTATGCCTCTGATCAAAATTGGTGACCAAATACAGTGTAATGGTTGAACCTGCAACCTTGCGGTCAGCGTGTTCACAGGTAAGTTTTTAACGCACTAGGTCACTACCAACTTCACTACCGAATTAAAACAACAAAATATATTTAATATGACAACTGTTCCCAAGCCTTTGGTAGGGCATTCCATACCACCTTGGTTGACAAACTGTCCGTTGAACTGCAGGTTGAGGTTAAGCGCAGGCACTGCCAGCAGACGCCTGTCTCCCTGGGCCTTCTGCTGCACAAGGAAGACTTCATAAAAAAGAGGCTCTGTCTGATCAGCCAGGAGGTCCGACACAGCGAGCACACACTAGAGAGAAAGAACATGCTTAGCAGAAGCACACACACAATCACATACACAATATTCACAGGTAGGAAATACTCACATTTTGCTTGTAAGCCGTCCCAAATGTGTAAGCAGCCTGCTGCCTGGTTAATGTGTCAGGACAAAGCTAAAGGGCAACACAGACCAGGAATATGACATTAAATTTAGACGCAGAAGGTGGTGATTTCACTGCACAAACTATGTCACCTTTTAAAGTAATTGCCCTAATAGTGATATTTTATTACTGTTGCCTAAAGTTATATTGTCACTTGTTAGCTTATTTGATATTGTATTTTGCACTATTCTATTGTTCTGTTCTTTTGAACCCTTATTTACTCCTATCCTCTTTTTGCATTGAGCATGTATACGACAAAATGAATTTCCCTCGGGATAAATAAAGTTCTTTCTTATCTTATCTTATCTTATCTTAAACGGTCAGAAACAATTATAACTGATTTTCATAGCATTGTGCCAAAAATAAATAACAAAACATTTGTATATTGTTTATATTGTTTATAAACTGTCTGTAAGCATAAATTACCACTCTACTGCAAAGATAGCCCCTCCAGTTTTGTGAACCAAATTTAGTCATTCATGGTCCATTCACACTCACCTATCAGGATCTCCCACTATTGCCTGATCCAACAATAATGGGTGCTGTGTGAAGTGCTAACACAGTTTTCTTATGTCTAAAATAAGTAACTGCTTATTCTGTTATGTAGCATTAGCGGGCATCAAACTAACATTTGCACCACTAGGGAGCATTATTGTAATGTTCTTTACAAATATAAATCTGAATCATGACAAAATATTGAATCATGGCCATATTTGAAATTTCATGAGGAAGTGGATTGTACTTCAGAGTCCATGATACACATGAAATAACCTATACTAAAATCTACATAATTATAATACTCCATGAATGAATCTCAACCCTACCTCTTTATATTCCGAAATATTAATGTATCTCAGTGCCAGTTTACCTGCAAGTTTCCTCCGCCAACACTTTCCCATCTGATAAACTCTCCCCGCACTGTGTACACTGCAGCCAGCAGCTCGATATTTGTGTTCTGAGAACAAACACAGAGATATGCAGGCCATTCCTACTGAACTACACAGATTCTAATTCGATTGTTTTTATTTTATGAACTGTATTTTAGTCTACAAACATAAAAATCGGCCACCATGTAATCAAAACAAAAAGCAAATGCTTTTAAGGTGAGTTGTTTCCACCATTAAACAGTGTTAAAATAATAGTACTGAAGTGATATTCAGGTTTGCTTGCTTAAAAATGGATTGTGGTAACTAACAGCCGAATAATTCAGTCAATCTGAACACACCAAGGCAATATTTAGTACAATATATAATGGTCAGAATAATGGTCAGGAAGAAAGTTAAAAAACAAAAACACAGTCAAATATAGGATATATTAATATTTATAGATTTCTTCAAAACAATAAGCTACCTGTACAGACACAAATACATGAAATATGGAGACTTGAAATGCTCCCTCACCTTATTTGTGCCTTTGAAGCTAAAGCCTACCGGTAGTGGCTCAGTCTGTAGGACTCTTGATGCCAATCCAGGCTGTTCCCCATAATACAACCAGGGCAGGTTAGTCCTCCTGGACATAAAACACACCATCACATACTTTAAAAACACATTTTTAAGTATGCATATGTGAATATGTGTATGTGGATATATTTAAAATGTCCACACTTCAATACCAACTGTCTATAACCAGGGGAGGATTTATATTTAAAAAGATCATTTCTATTTGCTGCTGTTGAATTCTGTTATATTTTTTGATGCCTTAAACAAAAGGGATCGTCACACAGCAGATTTCCTAATCATGTAGGTCCACCTCCTGGTTAAGCAAGCACAGGGAGACAAGTGGCATAGATAACTCCCTAAATAACACTGAGAAGGACGGAGACTCACAAGGTCTCCAACTCTAGACAGTGGAGCAGACAAAATGAGATCCATCAGAATTCAGTTATTTGCATCGTGTGAACGCTGTGTGATATGTGTTTTTCAGAGTGAACACAGTTCCCAGTTTTTAATTACAGATGTGCAATGAGTGCATATATTATATCATATTACAGTCAATGCTTCAATCTCCTCTGTGATTGTGGCCACTTACTCTCATTCATGCATCTTGGTACAATGGAGGCTCTCAAATCTTGCTTTCTGCATTGTTGCTATAAATGTTCTGAATTCCATTTACATTTTGGGTTTGACTGAGAGGGCTAGTCAGAGATTCAACAAAAGCAATAATGTATGAGCAACTCGGCTTCGGTGAAGGTTTAACCTTTGAAAATACCTGAATGGTGTTAATTAATAGCATTAATAATAACTGGTATTCCGTCCATAAATGCTAACATAAATACATGTTATTGTCCATAACAAGTGAAACACATTTGCACTGGTAGTGTAACCTATGTAGTATGGATATGGGCAAGTATATACCAGTAAGGGATGCCTTGGCTGTTGCCCTGTGCAGCAGTTGCTCTATAGATGGTGTTGTAGAGGCCACAGGCATCATTTCCAATATTGCTTGTGGAGTGCATGTTTAACACACACATATTTCCCAGAGCCTGGCATGCTGTCAGATTGGTGAAGACCTCCAGGAAAGAGCAAACAAAATATTAATACACATGCACTAACTATTTTGTTATAATTCATTATTGTTAAAAAAAATCAGTGCATAGTGGTGAGCTTTACTGTTACAACACACACACACACACACACACACACATAGAAGTGCAAACACATGAGGCAGAAAGGAGAACCAAAACCAAGGACACAAGAGAAAATGCAAACACCCCAGTGCCTTAGAAATGCAAACTTGATATATTTAGTGTAGTCTCAAGACTAGTGATGTGCCGTGAGTGTGTGTACTCACCAGACATGCAGCTGCAGACGAATATAGGAAGCTAGAAAACCAGGCAGAGGAAACAGCAAGCCCCTAAACCACAGGTCACTGGATTAGTCAGCAGGCTTTAATCATCATAGATTTAATAAACAAATCCAACTTGTTTTTCATTATAAATGTTGCCCAATAATGTTCCAAACTGGATTGTAAACACTGAGTTTAATTGCTAACAGAATGGATGAACTAAATAGAAAAATAAATTGTTGTTGTGTCCTGTGTGTGTATATATATAACGTTTTACTTTTTGATCCTATAATTTGTGCTCACACACACACACACACACACTCACACACACACACACACATACAAATGCAACCTATCTTAATTATTTAGTGCTTTCAGAATTTGCATGGTGTGTCCTAAAATGGCCTCACAGGAAAAGAAGACTACTGAATACTATCCGAAGGAACAGTAAATATTTTTATACAAACTAAAAAGTGTGCATGTTCGCTCATGACCCTGCCAAAGTAGCCTAACTATTATGTAATTTATTATGGGTGCCGCCTTTGCTTATTGTTTGTACACAGACTATTGCGGTTATGTCGTACGCACCAGGAAGCGTGACGTCACGGGTACTCGGACGTAACGCACGCCAGGGCTATATAAACAGGAAACC
>JBBKCR010181538.1:0-14345 GCA_037577295.1 Ladigesia roloffi | reverse complement strand
TTCAGTCAGTGATAAAAATGTCATGACCATTAAAGCCTAAGTTATAGGCTTGTATTCAATAATAAATGGTAAAAAAACTGCGTCTTGTAATGTCTGTATGTATGTGTGATTAAATGCGATTAATTAGATGAATTAATCGGCACACCATGTAATTAATTAGATAAAAAATTTTAATCGCTTGACAGCACTAATATGTATATATAAATATGTGTGTGTGTGGTGTGTGTGCACGCACGTGTGTGTATATGTGTTGGAGCTCTTGTGTAAGGAGGTGTATTCCACTGTGATTCCTCTTTAAGACAGCTGCCCTACACACTGCAGTCAAGGTTACTCCAGTGTGGAAGATGATGGGCTGCGGTATCCAGAGAACACAGAGAACCTCATCCATCCCATAATATATGGTACACACATCCTTGCTTCTCTGTCCTTCACATTACTGCATACTGTTCACTTCATATGGCTCAGGTGCACCTGCTATCTGGTCTATAGGATGCGAATAAACAATTTCCTCGGGATATATAAGGTTTTCCGATTCTGATTCTGATTCTGAAGGCATAGAAATGGCATTTTTTGTCAGCCGATGCATTGGGCAATTGACTCAACAGCATTGATTTTGCAAGTCTGACTAGTAATTGATCAGAATAACGACTAGATGTTCAAGTATCAAGTGCAGTGATACTCCACACTGATGCTGGAGTACTCTCAGCCCTACACATCGCCCCCAAAACACTTGATCCAACTAATCAGTTAATTACGTGGACTGCTGAGGTGATGTGGGTGTGCTGCAACAGATAAATACAGAAATGTGGCGCGAAGGTGCACTGCAGGACTAGCTGGGAAGCCTTCGCAGAAGAGCAGCATCCGTTACTGCAGTAAAGTGTGAACTGCACACTTTTAAACACAGTGTATCTGGGACTAGCTTTTCCACAAAAGAGCCTTCAAATGGTTCTCTAGTTGTCACACATTCAAGATTCTTTATTTCATCATATACACACTGAAGACACAACCAACTGACATTTTGGATATAATAAGACCTGGAGATTGTTTGAAAATCATTAATGATCTCATCACAGCTAATGAAGTGAGTGCTGGGTTTCAAGAGGCAAACTCTAAAGGCTACTGCTTTAATATCAGCATCAAAATGACAAATGCCAGATTAAAATAAGTTCAAACATGCAGAGTTCTGAAGCAAAAGTTTATGGACAGTCGGAATTCGGCATCTGTAGTGCCCTTTCATTTGTTTGTTCAACTGGTTGAGTTACCGATGTGCTCCGGAACCAACCGTGTCGTGCAGTTTGTCGTTTTTTCCTCGGTTTATCCACTAGCACTCAAAATAATCCCCGGACCAGGCCAAATCCGCCAACAACGGCTTTACTATCGTTCTACCATTAACCCAAACACACACCTACTTGACTCTAGAGATGGGGGCACACTGATTTCAGTGAAATACTGTGGCACAGACACGCTCAGAAAGGTCCGATACTGCAGCTACATCAGGAGCATGTTCGGGCCTCGTATCTAACTCCACCAGAACACTTGAGGCAGAAACATTATTGTTCACTTTAAAATTTTTTTTTTGTGTTTGTCCTTGTTAATTTCCACTACACCTGTGTGTAGGGATGCACCGATACCACTTTTTTGGAAAACGAGTACGAGTACTTGCATTTCAGTACTTGCCGATATCGATACCGAGTACTTAATAAAAACATGATTTAAAAGTAAAGGTAACAGCTTTAGTTATATAATTTAACAAAAAAAAACAAGGGACTAGTTTGAAATTAAGAACATTTATTTAAAATGAAAAGCTTGTTGTATGCAACAATATTAAAGAATAAAAAAAAATGTAACCCCTTGGTATCGGTCCCCGGTATCGGGGGACTTTTAACGAATACTTTAGAAAATGTGGTATCGAGCCCGATACCAGATACCGGTATCGGTATCGGTGCATCCCTACCTGTGTCTCACATTTACAACAGTAAATTATTACATTTCATAGCATCTCTAGAGTTAATACAGACACTCTCCTATCAGACATTATTAAAGGAACATATTTATTGGAACGTTACAGCTTGGATATCAACTCATTAAGTAACAGATTTTGATTTAAAGTCTCATTTTGAGAATTCCTTTAGTAAATACAAAATGCCGCCCATTTATGCCATTGTTAGAATGTTAACCAACAAAAAATAGTCTGGCTTTTCAACATTTGATTTTCTATATATTTTTCACTATATTTTCCGTATATTTTTTGGTCCCACCATGGGTGGGTAGGATGGGCCTCTTTCTCCACTCAAGAACAACCCTTACACTGTCAGCTGATGTAAATGAACTGGCATTTAGTGCCCTCCTCCATGTGTCTTAAGCTACAGTAGTGCTACACAAGACTGGGAGGAAGCACATTAATGGGCAACAGTCCTAGGCTTTAAAAAGGAAAACTGTATTAAGCCATTTATCTAAGCAGTAATAATAAATAATAATAATAAATGCAAAGAAAAAAGAAAGCATTTAATAATATCATGGTTTGTGTTGTTTGTAAATCTTTGTGTGCTTGATAGTAGAACATGGGTTGGGGATCCAGGTTTCACCTCGATGCCTCCAAGATTTGCATGGACTTGTGAAACTCAGCAGCTCCTGATGTAATCTACCAAAGTCTCGACTGAGCTGAACCAGGTATTTTAAGGTATTTGGGGAGAACTACACTGGGAAAGATTTTGCAAACACAGACACACACAAAATCACCATTTACAATACCACTATTACTTGTATAATGAATATTAGGTTTAAAACACTGCTCAGATGATTTCAAATGGAATTTTCTCAGGTGTTTATCACTTTTGCACAGTTCTGCATGTTCAACCCTCCAAGCACTATAAGCATCATAATACTGGGAGAGCCCTAACAGTTGTTATTATTGTGTGCACATCAGGGTTATAATACACATATAATACACATTTTCTGTGTATTATAACAATACTACAAACATCGAAACACAATTATTTTGATCACTGTCGCTTTGAAGCAAAACCGCCAGTCTTCACTCGCCCCATCTCCTGAATGTGTATCAGAAACCGCTTACAAGTGCAAATCAACCTACCGCATCACACAGGGAGAGGTCTAGTGTGTGAAGTGCGAGTGTATATAGTGACTGTATTCTCCATCACAAAGGCCAGCTAACAATGACATATTTCCAACAGTAAGTGGATGCTGCGCGTTTCATATTGGAGGTGGAGAGCACTTTAGAAGATGTAGCCCCTATATTCTACCCTAGAATGGAAGTTATTTGGGCTGCAAAATACAAACTGCAGAGGCAATGCATGAATAATGTATAAAGGAGGCCTTTAACAATAAAAACTCTTTTACAGACGTTTTAACTCCCACATCCTGTTTATTCCAATTTTGTCACCTCCACTTCCACCTGCTTGTTGGGACTCGATCACAATGAGGATGGCTCATCCTTATTCTGAGCCACATGCCCACATGCTGCCCACTTAGAGAGTGCAAGGCCAATTGAGCTCTCTTGGACTCCTGGCCACAGACCTCAACCTGCAGTCATGCGTGGTGTGAAAAAATAAAATCCCGTCACTTTCAGACCAAGCAAGCCTGTAGCTTACACCTCAGCACATCTGGAGATCATCCCCAGGAGATTTGAACATAAACACTAAGCACGGCCATGCCCTCTGACACTACAATACAGGTAAATACATGTCAGGTCACATTGCTGCTTTCTAAATGGTTTGACTTGCCATACCAAGGTCAAAAGGTCAATGTGTGTCTGTGTGTGTATACTTATTCTCTCCAGATTCCTCATAAACAATCATTATAAATGGAGTTCATTATAAAAACTGTATCATTTGTGTTCTCCCTGCCCAATTTTCTATACAGACTCATCCGTCATCATTTAACACGCCGTAATTGGTCCAAGCGGATCGGGGCTTGCCTTTTATTTCTCACCAGTCTTTTAGAAGCTAATTATGGTTACAACACTCCACCTGAGCCACTCTAAGAAAGAAATTCATGGTTAGGCCTTAACAAGCAACTGTTGAATTATTACTTGTGCAGTTAATTGTTAGTAAAAATTTTAATTACACAGTTTATACAGTGTTCTATACTCTGAGTGCCTTTAAGATCTTTAATGAAATCGATTATTTGCTGATAAATAATCCAGTTCACAGGGAGTGTGGACCTGGTTGCATTAAATAATGCTATTCAGATAAAATTTTAATCACATTATCACTGAAACTGAGCATTGGATGTTCTCAACTTTATCCAATATTAAGTTCAACAATGGAAAATTAGCCAAACTTGCATAATTACAAAATTACCAAGCAGGCCTGCACGTCCACTCAGTGCCACTCATGTCGGGTCCATTCTCAGCCTGTCTTGAAACCAGCCATCCATTCTGTTTAGAATTAAACAGCTGTGCAGGCCCGTTACCATCCTCACGCTCATGCATCATTACTTTAGCACTGACAGCTAGCATACAGCATTATCGATACGAGAGCATGCCTGTGCCCGGTCAACAATGAGCGCCCAAACTGTGATCAATGATTATTGTAGTTCTGGGAGATGTTTCTGCACTGGGAAGATAAATAAGAAGCTCAACTGTGTAGAATCAATCTTCCCTAAAATAGAAACTACATTAGCGATGCTATGACACACTATACATAAAAATGACTGCATACGGATTCTAGGTATGACTGTATTATATTTATGGGTCACCCTGGAGGGCTGGACCGGACACAGGGAATGAGGAAGCAGAGCAAAACGTCTTCATTTGCTATCCTGAGGACTGTAAGGTAGGTGAGTGGAGGTGGGGGGCACATCTGTGAGAGTGAGTGTGCAGCTGTAAAATGAACAGAATACTAAAATATTGACCCAGATGTGGCTCAGAGCACACAGAGCTCAGGAACAACATCTACTCGGGATTCAACAGCGCTGCAACACAAAGCGTGTTATGTTAACAAACCAGCCACCTGCTCTGCTCTGCTCTAATCGCAGCAGGCCTCGATCTCGCTGCAACCACACACTCAAATACGCCTGTGAACATGAGGCTAACTCGAACTAACACCACTGAAATATTACACAGGCCTTAACCACACTTAGTAAAAGAGACTCCATATACACAACGTGTTAAAATAACACGCTACTGTCCGTGATTTTGTCTGAATTTGTCTTTTAGTCTAACATAGACTTCCATAAGTGCATAAAGGACAAAATACCAAACTCCTGGATTGTTGAACGCACCCCCAAACATTACTTGAGGTACATGTACCGCACTTGACCAAGAGGGTCATCACTCAGGGAGCTTTGGTTCATTTATGTATCAAGTGAAACATACCATCATAAATATTCATACAGAGATAGAATGATTAGACATGGGATGATAACCAGTTTCAAGGTTTACTGCAGTTTTAAAAAGTCACGGTTTCAAAACCGCAAAAAAAAAAAAGTTCCTACGATACGTGCATTGTTTGTGTCATCAAAGGAAGGATTTGTTTTTGAAAATTGTATTTGTTTCTTTATTTTGATTATTGTTGAGCTGCAGGTTTAGGCTCACACAAGGGACTGCAATTTAATTTAATTAAGAAGATTCAATTATTTATTTCAATTATTTTGCCTGACGTTCAATGTTACAAAATGTTCTATATGTTTCCTAAAATAAAATATACTGTGTGCAGTTGGGAAAAAGATTTGTTTTTCACTCAGACATTTAAATACAACATTGTAGAGCAGTAATTATAATACCGTGATACCGTGATATTATTATCCAAGGTTACTTATACCGGCCCATACCTAAATATGATCTCCCGATTCTGACTTTTAGAGATACCTCCCAACAGTTTTCGAAACAAAAGAAGCATTAATTATTAATTCTTAATAAGATCTGCATAGCTGGATTAGTCTTGATTGACACTAGGGTTGGGAACTGATTGTTTTCTAGTTAAAACTTTCAAAATCCTACAAAAAAATCAGGTACAGTGGGGGTTTTTTTTCTTCAAATGGCGGCTCAGCTTGTTGGCTCCTGAACACTACATGCCTGAAAGTATGTGCATTATTATTTCTGTGTATAGCATAGTACATTTTTACACGGATTCTTCTTTAAATACTTTTTTCCTACAGATTTAGTTTTATTTAGACTGTGTATTTTATATTGCTCTTTTCTCTGTGTCTGCAGACATTTTATAACCAATTTCCCACAGGATCAATAACATTTTCTGATTCTGATTCGATAGGACCCGTTTTAGGTAAACAGGTCAAGCATGAGCATATTATTTAACATTTTGGTTGGTATTTTACCCCACATTGCTGCTGGGACATTCCAAATGTCCAGAAGATATTTTTAAAGCTAAAATTTGGTCTTCCTTTATTAATATTTCGAATCAAAATGGGGAATCAATAAGAACCTGAACTAAAATGTAGCACATTTAAATGATTCTCAACTCTAATTGATCAAATATCCCTGTAATTTCAGCAAATTCCCACAGCCAGCCTGAACTGAAAGGTCAGTGCTATGTGATTTCACAGTAATAGTCTGGTGCATGGACGTATCTGTTAGTAGGTTTTACTCCTTCATTAACATGGAGCGGGCTGGAACAAGACCACTATGAAGTTTAGCCAATTACAGAAGGCCAGCTATTCTATAATTAGTGCAACACTGAAGACAAGCAGATTCATACTGGATTAAAATCATAGCACAATTATAACAGTTGGATTATAAAAGATACACTTATTGCAGATTTACTGGAATAATTTTACTGCATCTGTAAAACAATGTACATGACTCATATTGGTTCCAATTCACTCCAATTCACAATTATATTGCCTTCTAAGATAGTCCAGTTACAATATATTCCAAATTTAGTTGCCATATCTGTAAAAATCCTTCCCACCCTGTTAAAAAGAAGCTAAAACGAGGCAAACTAACAAAAATAATGCAATTCGATACTTTTGAGAGTACAAATTTACAAGTCTACATTTTTTTATTCATGTCAACATCAGACTCCTCTATTAGGCCGACACATACACACATTCAGTCACACGAACACACACAGGGCTGTTCAGGGTAGGATGATGGGGTAGATGGAGTAACTGGCAGCCTTGCAGACCTGAGTGGGAGTGAAGAGAGAGTAAAGGAATACGTGAAATCAGAAAGAAAAAAAAAGGAAACGCAACAATTGGAGTTTGATTCGGTCACAAAGGCATTCATTAGGGTCACTATATAAACCAGAAGTGCCTGTGATCTTCAGAAAATGGACGTTTTCAGATGTAATGAAACCGAAAAGCTTCTGTAAACTGTGGGGGATCTTACCTTGCGCCATAAAGGGCACGATACCCAGTTGGGTACTGGTTTGAGCACCTTAAGCCCCACCCTGTGCTTATGACTGGAATGGTCCAGTCCTTTCCCCATCCAGCTTACAATACACTGCACCTGGAACGTCTGCTTTTGATTTTTGTGGTTTCCTTGGAAAACAGCAATTGAAAGTGTATTTCTTTTATAAGGTTTACATTTCCATTCACCATTTTTCAGCTGAAATCATTCTAGTCTTAAAAAAAACAAAAAAAAAAAAACAAATCAAAAAGCTGTCATATGCAATCATTTCCTTCTCTGCTCTGAAATGTCTATTCTTAACTGCCTATTACCACGAGAACTTGTTTAAAGGACGGCAAGTGCACACAAAGTTCTCTTTCTGTGTACGTTACGCCTGCAGCTTCTGGATCGTCTCTTTATTTAGCGCTGTCTCTGGAGGCTTGGTTTTCTCGGCGGTGTGAGGGTTTCTCTGGATGGTGTGTGATGCAGTCCGCCCCCGTGCGAGAGGAGCCCACTCACAGCTAAAAATATCCCCAGCGAGGGCGCAGTGCCGTGGGGTTCACGCAGTCTTCTGGCGGCCTCTGAGCATGAGGAAGCCTCGCACTCCTGACACCAAGCCAAGCTGAGGCCCAGCTCTCAGAGCCACAAAACATCAACATTTTTGAGCAAGTCTGGTGTGAGAGCATCTGACCTCCAGGCCATTAGAGTAGTTTGAGATTGTTTTAATGCTGTTGAGGCTTCCATAGAAAACTCATCTGAAGTTTTAATGGGTCAGATCCTTGATGCTTTGATGATGTGAGCCACAAAAGCCCCATTTAGAAATGTACATTTACCAAAGAATCCAACAGTAATTACATCCAACAGAAAGCACTGGGAACACGAGCCAGAGCCCATTGTCTATTTCCTGGGAAATCTGTGAACAGAAGCTGATAGGTTATTAGGAAATACCATGACGACGACAGCAAAGTGGATTGTTTCTTAGATGTTTTTGTGTTTACAAAAGAGTTAATATGTTTTGTTTAACGAGCTTCGTCATAAGTATATTTGGCACCTGGGAAAAAAGTGCAGTGCATGACCACGACAAAAGCATTAGCCAAGTTTTCAGAGAGAAAATGTTCACGGCGTTTATTTTTGTGCACAACTCTGTGCATATGCTGCTGGCCATTTATGAAAAAATCTTAACTCTTCATGCAATATAATCCATTGGGCCCTTCACCGTGCAAGTTTCACGCAGTATAAGGAACGTCTGGTGTTTTCAAATGCTACGAAAATACACTGTGCTCCAACAGTGACACTATACGCAGTGTTTTCCCCACCATTAAACAGGCTGAGTGGCCCAATGGGTCAAACTCATCTGCCACATATCTTGGATAATATTAAGATCTACGATACTATACAGATATTATGATAAGTCTGATCATTTTCTTAGCGTTTTTAGCATTTTTACATAATGCATCTTATTTTATTTCAATAAAAATTTAAATAGGCAGCTCAACTGTTCACTAACAGGTACTACAGCACAGTTTGTAAAAAATGTCTAAAAACAATATGCCCATTTCTCCTATATATTTCTCCATGTGGCACTATTGGGTATTCAAACACCTCCGAAAACTTAATATTACAATATATATATATATATATATATCATGTATCAAAAAATGACATTTGCAACTGAGTGACATTTGCAATCATTTCTAAGGTAACACTGAAGTGGGGAGAGAGACAGACAGACAGACAGAGAACTGGACAGAGATAGGGGCCAGTGGGTTACAGTGGGCTTTTGCTTTCTTATTGGAACTGAGTTTCCTAGAATTTTCCGAGCTGGTTTGTATATCAGCGCTGTTCACCTTGCAGCAAGAGACTTGCTTCTCAGAATCCTCCGCATTCAGCTGAAAGTCACCTTATGATGGCCCAGAATGCATAGCTGCCGTGTATTAAGGTCACCTGCACTGCAGTCCAGAGCAACTAGGACAAGGGACAACCTATATGTCTAAGAGTGTGTGCTTCAGTATGTGTGCGTGTGTGTATGGGAATGTGTGTTTCCTTTGGGAGATCCTTTGGAACAAGAGTCTGAGTGGACTCTCAGTGACTCAGCTGGAGTAGGAACTCTTTTCTCCGTGGCCTGGTTTCAAAGAGACCCCCTCTTTCTGAGAAACAATACTGCTGAAACATTAGTGCTGAAATGTTCCTGAGCTATGAATGGATGTGTGTTCGCTCCTTGCTGGGACAGGCGATGTTAGCATCAGTGCTAATGCAGCAGTTCTTCCACAGCCTTCATCTGCATGTAGGACATGTCCAAAAGTATCCAGACTTTCCTAATTAGAGAATTCAGCTGCTTTAAGCTGCCCCAATTGCTGACACATGCGTTCGGTTAAAATAAATAATAATCTCCATAGAAATGAGTTGCCAGTGGAGTAGGAAGCTATGGAACAGCCACACAACAGCCCAAGGACACCACACCCAACTGCACTGTGTTCGCTGGAGTGATGCAGTTCGAATGGCATTTGTGAGCCAGAACTAATCATCCAACATCCAACTTGACCTCACTTATTCTCTTGTGGCTGAATATAGTTAAACCCTCACAGCGGTATTGCAAAATCTGGCCTTGCCAGAAATGTAGAGGCCCCTACTGCTGCAAATGAAGGACAAACTCTCTATGAATACCTTTGATTTCAAAACAGTGGGATGAGTGGCTGTATATAGTGGACATTTCCCAGAAAGCCTCATCAGTCCCATAGAGAAAGGCACATAATGTACAAACTTGATTTGATTAAGGGTGAGGACACATAACAACATCAGCCTAAGCTTTGTCCTTAAAAGGACCTTCAGAAACTCACCGTGTTCTTTTGTATTATTCTATTAATAATTTAAATCATTACATTAAGCAGTGTTTTACATTTCAACTGAAAAAAAAACCCCAAATCACTTTGAGTGAGTAGAATCCTTATAAACCACAACACTGGAGAGCACATATCCGATGAATAATGAAGAGAGGAACTGGCCTTTGATGGATGACAGAACACATACACACACACAGACACACACCATTTCCACAGAAAGAGTGTCAACAAATAATGACTTCCATTCTTGCTCTCTTATCGCTCTCATACAGACATACAGTGCCGTGGAAAAGTATCCTGATTTCCTCTAATGCTATTTGTCTCACTTACTTTGAAACCAACCAATTTAAATGTAAGACAAAGGCAACCAGGATAAACACAAAAAAAATATGATTTCATTTACTGAAGGAAAAAACATTTTTCAACATCTAATGTCTCTGTGCGAAAAAGCAATCGGCCCTCACTCAGCCAACTGAACAAATTTAGTTGATAACTGGGAATAGTTAGACCACACAAACCCCCAGCTTCATTCCTGCAAGCCCTGGTGAATATAAACATTTTCTTTATAAAAGCTTTCTACCTGTGGGAAGTGGGTGATGAAAAGTCATTGAAATACATCTGGAAATGGTTACAAAAACATTGCTGATGCTTCGAGTCTTCAGAAAAACATAATGAGAAGCAGTCCAAATGGAGAAAACTTGCAACCGTGCAGTGGTGAATCTTCCCAGAAGTGGCCACTCTACCAGAACTCTACTGAGAACGCAGCCATGACTCATCCTGGAAGTCACAAAAGAACCCGGACGAACTTCTAAAGAACTGAGAGCCTTTGAAGGCCTTTGATAAGGTCAGGGTTCATGTCGCAAGAATTAGAAACAGACTGGGCAAAATGGCTTTCAAGGTCTAAGAGGAACATTAACGCTTAGCTAAAAAGTATGTTGAAGACCCTTTAAGCTTTTGGAATTAAAGTTATTGTTACAAGCTAATAATGTACTTCACATGCACATCATGCCAGCAGTCAAACATGAAGGGGGGGGGGGGGGGTGTAATGGTGTGAGGATGCTGTGCTGCTGTACAGCCTGGGTGTCTTGCTGTTCCTGATGGAACCATGGATTTTCAGTTCTATACTAGAAAACTGGGTTGTACAGCAGGACAAGTATCTGAAGTTGAACACCTCAAAATAAACTGAGTTTAGCCTAGTCAAAGTCCTACTTGAACATCATTCATAACCCTTACCCTCCCACAACACAGCTTTAACAGAACCATGGTCTCTCTGTGTTGGGAGTTTTTCAAAAGAAAGAAAAACAATCAAGCAAAAACAAACCCATTCAGCCTAGCCTAAAGCCAACAATCCGTCTGCTCGCCTGTCAAACCTCGGTATGTCCATTCATCCAACCTGTCATGCCAGCATCCCCAGGATGCACATCTTTTTGAGATCTCAAATAATGTCTCCGAAAACAACATGTACTCATCTCAAGTTCTCAAAAAGTAAAAAAAAAAAATTATAATATAAATCCACCTGCTTGAGCCCAAGCATGCTACTAGCTGCAGCATTAGTAGTCAGCTGGTGAAGACCTGCTCACTTTCTTATTCTTCACCTCCACTCATGGCAGAGGAAGCACAGAAAAGCGGCAGCAGAGCAAAGGCTACAGAAATAACAGAAAGGAAGGAAGAGCGGCGAAAAAGAAGGGGCCTCAGTCGAAAACACTCATGCAGAGAGCGTAAAAGAACGAGTACCTCTTACACACACACACATACACACACACACGGAAACTCACACACAGCCCTAATCAGAGCTCCCATGGAACACATAATGATTTGTTTGCATGTTTCGAGAGGATAAACAGATGCACTTGACGAATAAAAATAATGCTGCCATTGTGGGGTGAGTGGGAATGCCAGAGTGGCTGGAGGAGGGACGAGGCATCAAACACGCAGGAGTCCAACAGACCCAACACAAAAGAACACACTTCACACAAAGGCCTCTGAAAGAACACATGGGCACAAACTGCAGCTTTGAGTGGACAGCACAAATCACCAGAGAAGCCCAGTACCTTCTCTTTTATATCGACATTTAATGCACACATTATAAAATAACTAATGTAACAGCATGTACGTAACTTTTTAATGAAGCTTCACAAAGAGTGGCCAAGCAGAATTCCTCAGCTTTCAAGGCAGAATGACAAAGACAGTCAACTGTTTGTTTTAATTGTGTGCAAAGGAATAAACGGACTTAAAGGACTTTTATTAAAGTGCTATATTTTTTAGCTAGAGTTTTAAATGGACAGCCTTACCTATACAGCCACTCATCATATGACAAGAGAGCAAACATACATACATACTAGGGGTGGAGCCGAATACAAATACGGTATTCGGAAAGGCAAAAATAACGTGTTTGTACAAATACCATATTTGGACAAATATTTAAAAAAATATTTGTATTCGGGAAACCTTGCCCCGGTCACATGCTCGCGTTCCAGGGTACATACTCCGCCTCCCCCTGGTACAGCCTCGAGTTCAGAAGTAGAATTTTCGTCCACCTGGTTCGCCCTCGTGTTGGGGAGAAGAGCATCTGCCCACCCGGTACACCCTCACTTTCGGGAATAGAACCTCCGCTCCCCCTGGTACGCCATTGCATTCGGGAGTAGAACCGCCGCTCCCCCAGTACACTCTCGCGTTCGGGAGTAAAACCTCCGCACCCCCCGGTACACACTCGCGTTCGGGAGTAGATATGCCACTTCCACCCCCTGTCACACCCTCAGTTTCACTAGTAGATTCGGGGAGCAGTGGACAAATGTATTAACTTTATTAGAATACAAATACAAATATGAATACGTATAATTTTCCCTTTTAACAAATACAAACACAGATACAAAAAGCAGCCACTCTGCACACCCCTAATATATACACTCATTCAATCTCTGTAACCACTTAATCATTTCTAGGGCCGCGGGTACCTGGAGGGCGCGAGGCAGGGCCTCACCCTGGGTGGGACACACCTACACACACAAGCACACACACCATTTACCCACGCACTCACACCTAGAATCGCCAATTCATCTGATGCATGTCTTTGATCTGTGGGAGAGGACAAGGGAACATAATACATTAAAATATTGCTGGCTGAAATATGTGTCCTTCAGGACTAGCCTGTCCTCAAATAAATCAACAGGCTGATCTCCTCTCCTGTGCATCCATTTCCTCACATACATGGGCCTCTAAATTCTGACCACACCAGTGTGTGACACCAGCGTGCCAGATTAAAATCGTTTTAAGTTAATGAATGTAGACAGGGAGAATAAAGTAAGGAGAAAAACTACGGCAGGGGGCAATGTAGGGCAACGTTTGTGAGAAATAATGATATCAAAAGCATCAAATACAAAAGAAAATGGAGATTATGGGCACTTTATTGGCACCTTCCAGTCTCTTTCATCTCTTCAACTTTGCACAGTTCAAAACTTTCTCTGAGAAAAATATCCAACTTGTAGAGATTGTGACTCTTGGTGATTATGTAATTTCGACAGTTCAGGGTAAGCCACAGGGTGAGTTAAGATATTTTCAGAGTGAGTGAAGGAGAAAGAGAAAGGGATAGAGAGAAAGAGAGGGTGGAAAAGATCAATTCATGAAGATAAGTAGAGGCGATCTAAAGCTTTGAGCTGCTGCCAAACATCCATTGAAAGCAGCGCATGTAGACATGCAGCTCCATGAATCCATTCCGACTTTACTGACTCCTACTCAGCCCACTAGAGGCTAAATGCTGCCTGAAGCTGCACCTTCAAACTCTGTATTTTTCTAGCTTGTAAAGAGACGGAGGCTACATTCCCTCAGATTTTTTAACTTGCGTATTACCAATGCAGCTTTGAGACAGAACACACACCACTCCGTGCTGCATCACAAACACATTCTGTCGCAGCAACTGTTGCGCTGTTTGAAAGAGTTTCACAGACTGTTGAAAAAAAAAAAAAACATTCAACCAGATGATAAGCAATGCTGAACTCATTGTGTGTGGTAAAATATCTCCATTTACAATTTTGTATTACATTTGCTCAAGAAATCAAGTTACTGTACTCTAGATGGCGTTACTTATGTAACATGTGCAATAACTATACATGTTTTGTATTCTTCTTCTTTCAGCAAATCTTTATTTTATTCAAATTATATTTATTTTCTGGGTTTAGTTTATTTTGTTAGATTTATTT
>JBBKCR010181529.1:0-14346 GCA_037577295.1 Ladigesia roloffi | reverse complement strand
TGTGTGTGTGTGTGTGTGTGTGTGTGTGTGTGTGTGTGTGTGTGGGTGTGTGTGTGTGTGTGTGTGTGTGTGTGTGTTTGTGTATGTGTTTACGTACATGCATACACATATTAGGGGTGGGACTCGATAAAAAAAAAGGCTTTGTAATTAATTAATCTTGATTTAATCCTATTTAATCACAGGAGAACGCGAATGTTTTTTTTTTTTTACTTTAAAAGGGTTTTAGTGAGTGGCCGAATCAAATAATAGACATGGACATTAATATGGTAAACTAAATCTCTTTTAATTTATGAAAGTAAAACTGCATTTCAATTCGAAATAAACTCCAAAAAAACATACCTGGCTAAAACAGTGTGGTAGTGTGCTCAATCAACCTATCCCCAATAACGCATGTTATTGGTGGTGGGAGAAAACCGGAGGAAACCCACGTTGTCACAGGGAGAACATGCAAATTCCAAGCAGAAAAATCCTGTGCCCCACCCGGGAGTCGAACCCAGGACCTTCTCACTGTTAGGAAACAGTGCTAACCCCTGCGCCACCATGCCACCCCTGCTTTTTTCCGAGACTTCCCTTTTTGTAGCTTTGGTTTGTGCATCAATGCAATCATACAACCGTACATTGACAAAAGTTCCCCTTGGCTTGAATGCAAAGTGTGATTAAATACGAAATATTTTACGCGTTATTTTGTTTTTTCAAATGAAAGAATCGCATTTAATGCATTATGTTCCCAAACCTATATATATAATATATATAATATGTATATATATATAAATGGAGTGACAGGCATTGACAAAAACAATTATAATGCCCCGAGATAAATTGCATATTTCATGCAGTAATATTACACCCCACCAGGAGAAATATTACGTATAAGAGAAATTACCATCTACCAGTACAATTTGTATTTGATGTGGTTTTGTGTGTGTGTTTAGAAATAAAAAAAAATTGTCATCTTTTTTCTGTCTAAATTGTAGCCGATCAGCTCTTACCATCCACTCTCCAGCAGCCCTGAGTCTGCAGCGACCTCCTCCAGTCCGGGACACGCCCACACGCATCACACTTCCCTCACACCCTGCCATTGGTGCTCAGAAGCCCCTTCCACACTCAATGGCACAGGTTTGAGATCTTTCAGTACAAAGCCTTTTGTTGGGAGTAGGTGGAGTAGCAGGTGCATTGCAAAACCAAACTTATTGTTGACATTAGAAGTTGAAAAAAACTTTTGGCATAAACAAATGGGTTTTACTGGTTTACCTTATAGAATGTTAAAACTGTATAGTACTGCTGACATACCAGAAATTTCCCCCAGGTTCTATTTAGCTTGCTGTCAACCTCATTTGAAATTAAACTCCATAGATAACTCTTTTATAGAGCAGAATTATTGTGCTGTGATGATTGTCTTTAAATTCAGCATTTATTTGACACAAATACACAAACTACAGGACATGGTGGTCCTGATAGTGTCCACCTGATGTCAAATTGTAGCTTTCAAAATTTCTATATTTCGTTATAACAGTAGGGCTGAACGATTTGTGTAAAGTTTTAGTAGTGCAATATCCAATTTCTTTAATCGGTATCAACTTCGGTGAAAATCTGATGATTTAAATTATATGTAGGTATTTCTAAAACACAGACATATAGAACACAGACATTCCTAAACGGTTCACAGACTTACGTGCTTGACAGTCTTTTAAATCTGTCCCTCTTTCCTGCAGAAGCCAATTTTTAGCACTGTGACGCCTGTAGCTGCAGCAACAGTCGCCCCAATTCTCGCCACCAACACGACCCCATCAACCACAACAACAGGTACGGAACACTGAACTGATCTGTAGGAATAGATACAAGGCACGCTGTTTTGTTGTTTATTTAAAAAAAAAAACATTTGTTTGGAAATTCATAATATCTGAAAGTTACCTAATAACACATTAATTGTTTAATATGTTGCCAAAAACCTAAAATATGAACTGAACGTTGCCTTATGTTAAATGTAGGCACATTCGTTGCTGAATTTTT
The DNA here is from genome assembly GCA_037577295.1 of Ladigesia roloffi. Classification (NCBI taxonomy): domain Eukaryota; kingdom Metazoa; phylum Chordata; class Actinopteri; order Characiformes; family Alestidae; genus Ladigesia; species Ladigesia roloffi. Next base: position 12,336 of record JBBKCR010181529.1, on the reverse strand, counting down.
TATTAGAGAATTTGTCATGCTGTTAAAGATACTCATATTCCAGTAAATGAAATATATATTACTAAAACATGTACTGTATGAGTTTGACCACTTAAAATATTTATTTTACTCCACAGGCTCTGTTCCCCAGAGCCAAATATCCAGCAATAATATTGTTACAGTGACGATGGCCTCCCATTCCGCCCATGCCACTGCAGTGACCACCTCCACCATCCCTGTGGGTAAGCAGCAAAAACAAAACAAGGCCAAAAGTCTGGACTGTCCACTCTGAATGTCCTGCAGTGAGATTGCAAGCCAGGCTGTCATGAGGTGTCACTCTTCTCGGTTTTATATTGTGGGTTTTAATCCTCAACTCTCCTCGTCCTGACGGACGCATTAAAACTACATATAAATGGAGTCCAGATCTATTCTTAATGTTGCAACTGCACAGACTCACACAGACAAGAATCATATAAATGCAATATAAAGTGAACTTAAAAGATAAAACCCAAAATGTTTTGTACTAAAAATTAAATTGTCTGTTTTTAATATTTTTTAGCTTTTAATATACCCTCGTAATGACTAAATCCAGTAAGCGTATAAAACCACTTTGATCACCAGCCAGGCTCATTAGTTAAATAATTTGGTGTGATTTGTGTTATTCCTCAGGTTTAATTTGTAATATGGTGCTACACACTGTTCAGTTCGGACACTGCGGATGTGTAGAAACCCGTAAATTTGGGCCCATTTTCAGGTTCTCTAACTGGTCCATTTCTTTCCACCTTTTTCTTTAGCTAAAGTGGTCCCCCAGCCAATCACTCACACCTCCCCCCGAATCCAGTCCGAGTTTCCAGGAGAGAGAAGTAACCTCATCCCCATCCCTGCCCACCGCTCCTCCCCCAACCCCATCACCATGGAGAACCGCAGCGACAGCAGGTACCCTTGCTGCTCATGACGAGTCAGAGTCAGTCGAAATTAAGTTGTTACTGTAAAAGTGAGATGAACTAATTTTCAGTCTGTATTATTATTATTATTATTATTATTATTATTATTATTATTATTATTATTATCAGTCATTTTAGTTAAAGACCACTCATTCACACCTTACGGGCAACTAAACCAGATCAAATAAAACAAAATGAGTAAGGGAACAGAACTAACAAACATTGTTTATATAGGATCACAAGCATGTACGAATATGGGTGCAGTCTAGGGACAAGATCATAGACCATAAACAGGTTTGTCGATATGATTTTGAAGTTGGAAGAGAATCAGTGCTGCAGGTGTCTAGAAGGATGAAGTTTAAAATATGGAGGCAGCATTAGTAAGGGATCTAAACTCCATGGCGGACAAACAAACAGAAGATACAGAGAGTTGATTAGAAAAGGGAGATCTGAGGGTACAGGACGGCGTGTGGGAGTGTGAGCAGAGAAGAAGGAGAAACTATGACACTGTCAAAAGTCAAGGGGAAAAATTTGGCCAGAATAGACTTTGTGCTTACAAGGAGGACCTTCATTTTATTACTGCAAAGTTTGATAAAGTTAGAACAAAACTATTTTTATTTTAAGAAGGCAATCTAATCTTCTTGTTTGTTGGGGGATTGTTGCATTTTTAAAGGGATTGTTGCATTTCATTGTGTGTCTATCACTGTGGTAACACAATGTTTTTATTCCCTGTAGACAATCTGTTCCTGTGCAGTTTCAGTACTTCCTCCCAACCTACCCCTCAGCCCCGTACCCACTGACCCACACCTACACCCCCATCACCAGCTCTGTGTCCACCATTCGGCCCTATCCAGGTAACGCTGTTTATTTTCTTTTCAGATTCACCCTGTAACAGCATGTTTTATATTTACTGACCTTCAGCAGACGCTCTTTTCCAGAGCGAAGTACATCATTACCTCCACTCTTAATACACTTAACGCTTGTGTCTCTGCACAAACCAGAAATGTATTTATATGAATTATATTAGAATGTTTTACATTTGAAAACGGGTGTTTTGAATGAAATGTTATTTGACACATGATATGTTTATTTACTTGTGTGTATTGTTTACAATGTCAGCCCAAGCCCCTACAGCTGCTGTCCCAGCCCAGACCAGTGTGGGTGTGGCCTCTGCAGTGCACCTCAACTCCATGCAGCTGATGGCTGTGGACCGTATCACTCAGATCAACACACAGAACATCCAGTCCGCCAATGTGGCAGCACAGGGGGTCCAGCCTGCAGCCATCACAGCCCAGGGGCTCCACACATCTACCCCCATCAACCCCCAAAGCATCCAGCCTGTGCCTGTCAACTCACAGCAACCGCCCACTGAGGCCAAGACTTCAGGTCGGGAACCTCCAGAAAGGATTTGGTTTTGTTTTTCATTAGTTGAAATTTTGGAGCTACTTAATTTTTAAAAAACAATCTTGAAAAAGCATCAATGAAAAGTTGTGTGTATAAAGTAAGAGGTCGTTACTAACAGCGTTGCAGACAGAATAACTGACCCTAGTCAGTGTGTATTTACTGTAAACTGCAACATACAAAGTAAAAGCCACATTCATTACAAGCTTAAAATGCTTCATATATACATATTTTTTACATATTTTTTGTCAGCCTGACCTGTACCATTTTTAATGTGGGCTGAAACTAAAGACTGAATTCTTACTGTTAACATGTAGAATTAATCCCCAGACCACCATGTAAATTAACTGGTTAACAGAGCACACTCTTAACCCTCTGACTGTTTTCATTCCTTTATCTTGTGTTCAGTAAAAAACATTTAAATGAACTAACACAGCAGGCTGTTAACCTTCTGACTGTTCTGTCTATTGTAGTCGTGCTGGCGGATTGTTCCACACTGGTGGCGAACTCCATCAACAACGCCTTCAACAGCGCTCAGCCTGCTGCCACGGCGACGCAGCCCCACCCTCAGGGTGGCGGGTCCGGGGGTCCGGCCCTCGTCTCGTCTCCTCGGCCGAGCATCCTGCGCAAGAAACCTGCTGGCGAAGGGTAAATCAGCAACACACACTCTGCAGGGATGCACCCCTGCTCAGTTTACCTTTGTGTACGGCCTCATTTAATCGTTACACCCATAATGACTAGAATCCCAGGAGAGTCTTAAACAAAGCGGGAATTTACACCAAAACTGATATCATAAGCCTAAACTGAAGATTTAAAAAAGCAATGTTCTTTTTCTCTTCTCGTAATGATCTGAACTCTCCAGAATTATTTCTTCAGCAAGGGAAATACGTTGCTAAACAGTTTTGGTTTTACAATTGTGTCTGATTGAATGTGGTTTGTATTTTAGTGCTGCAGTGAGGAAGAACTTGATCCCAGCTCAGCTCTGTGACACCGGTAGGATGGATGGAGCCTTGAGGAGCACCTCAGGATCGCCTCGGCCTGCAGGGTGTGGCTCACTGTTTATTCAAATCAGATAAAAGACAAAGACTTTTCAGTTTTTGTTGAGAAACTGTAATTTTTCTTCCTTTTTTTTGTGTAATGACAAAATATACCAAAGGAAAAAAGGTTTTTTTACTGCAGCAGTGAAAATTTGGGATTTGTTTGTTATTTTGCTTTGTTTGCCAGCTACTTTGTCATTTAATTTTCTTTCTTCTATCTGCCAATAGTTTGTTGCTGCTGAAAAAAAGATTTTTGGGTCTCCTTCATTTGATGCTAATAGGATAGCAATGCTTAATGAACGAACAGTTATTTGTTAACAACAATCTTGTGTGAAAAATAAGAAATGGTATTAGGCTTAAAGGAACTTAAAGGGGAGCTGCTTTGTTTTTCATTTGTTGCATAATTGATCATGTATTACACAGATAAGCTCAGTAATGTTTGAACAATGTTTGATAGATTCTGTATTGTAGAAATAACAGAATTTTGTGAATGTTAAAACATCAAGGTACCTCTATTTTAAACTTTTCTTCTGTCATGTCTTACAGAGTGAAACCCAAACCGGATGTTCTTGTGGGTCTGGCCCCTCCAGTGGCTGCTGCTTTGGAGGCTGTTTCGGGCCAAAACGCCGAACAGCAGCAGAACTTAGTTCTTCCTCCGTCTCAAATCCCCACACAGCCCGTCTCCTCCCTGCTGACGTCGGCCACTCCCCCCTCTCAACCTGTCCCTGCAGCGATGGCAGTAACCCCACCCATACCTTCAATGACCAATGTTGTAGCTCCACCTTCTCATCCTGCAGCCACTAGTGCTGCAGCCTTTCCCATTAGCTCCACCCTCCCAGAGAATAATATGAAGCAAGAGGCGGAGCCAATGGACACATCAAAACCAGGTACACTCACTGTTCATGCTTGGCAAGCCTTTGTGTAATTTAATATTTTAAAAACAGCCCTTTTTTTCTTTTCCTTCTTGCTTGCTTTTTTCTCTTCCTTTCTTTCTTTTTTCTTTCTTTCTGCTAATGAAAATGACTCACATGGTTAATATATAGGAGATATATTATCTGTGTGCAGTAATTGTATTTTATTTAAAGTCCTTTATTTCCAGGCCTGATTGTCTTATATTTCTGTTTATATTGTTTTTAAAACTGTTGGAATTCTGACAGTCACTACACCTGTATCTGTAGTTTAGCACAGAATATATATATTTTTTTATCTCAGTGGCACCAGCACCTCCTAGTAGCACTCCAGCCCTGGCAGTGCCGGGCACAGACCTCACCCCTATAGCCTCACCCAGAAAGAAACCTCGCAAGCAGCAGCATGTCATCTCCACTGAGGAGAGCGTGATGATGGAGGCCAACAGCACCGATGAGGAAAGAATCCCAGCTAAACCTCCCAGCCATCGGCCCGAGAAGCGCAAATCCCCTCCCAAAGAATACATCGGTCAGTTTCAGTTGTCTTGCTTTCTATACAGTGATTAATTAACTAAAGATGTTAATTATTGATTTTTGATGTTAACAATGCATTAGATTCTTCTGATGCAAACAATGTAGTTGCATCACATTTCTTCAAACACATGAGTTGTGTGACACCACAAGGAAGCAGTTATGTGCTTCAGAAAATATACATTTTCACAGAAAAACTATATAATAATTGGGGGGGTGGGGTTCCTTTATTTTGGAACATTTGTTTCTAATATACCAAGCTTAATTGCACACCATTATGACACTAATTCCACCCATACCAAGCTCCCTGTTCCTCTCTGTTTTGTTTCTGGTGTAGATGAGGAGGGTGTGCGGTATGTACCTGTGCGGATCCGCCCACCCGTCACTCTGCTGAGACACTACAGAAACCCCTGGAAGGCTGCGTACCACCATTTCCAGAGATACAGCGACGTCCGCATTAAAGGTCTGACCAGGAAAAGCTCTTTATTCATGTAACGTCTCTCTGACTGTTTTCATGATCTTCAGTCAAGGTCATGTTAAAGCTATGGTTTATCAGTGTGCCGTGAGTGGAAAGTTAAACGAGGAGAGTACATTATCTTCTCTTCTCCTCTCTTCTCTCTTTTTTTCCTCTTTTCTCTGCTCTTCTTTTCTTCTCACTTCTTTTCCCTTCTCCTGTTCATTTTTCTTCTCTCTTCTCCTCTGTTCTTCTCTTTTTTCTGTCCTCTCTGTTACTTCTCTTCTCTTCTACTCCCTTCTCTCATATCTCTTCTCCTTTTTCTTCTCCTCTCTCTCTCCTCCCTCCTCTCTCCACTTGTCTCTTTCCTCATCCATTCATGCAATGTTTAACACATTTAGATGTCAAAAGTTTTTTTCGTCCAACTTAGGATATCATGAGAACCACCTCGTAACACTGTAGTCAGGACTTGAGATATATTAGCATCCACATAGCGATACCCGGCAACCATCAGAGATAACCTAGCATTCGGCTAGCAACACCACTTCAAACACCTGTGGTTCCATTGTAAACCAGCAGCCTGGAACACAATAGGAGTCGCCTGTTGAACATTAGGTTAGGGAGAGAGGGGCTGCTGGTATTGCTATCACCTCTGGGTTAGCTTCCACACACTTTGCATAGAGGTCATGTTTTAGACCTTTAGAAAAATACAAAAAATACTAATTGTAGATAATGATACGCCTATCAATCATTCCATCTGGGTTTTTTTGTGAAGATTGATGTTAAGGAGTTATGTCACCCCTAGTAAATATGAAAGTGTGTCTCTCTTGTGTTGTAGAGGAGAAGAAAGGCACATTGCAGGAAGTGGCCAATCAGAAGGGAGTTGTCTGTCGAGCTCAGGGCTGGAAGGTCCATCTGTGTGCTGCTCAGCTGCTGCAGCTGGTAAGTGCACTAGTCTACATAAAACTACTAAACTGCTGAACAAATAGAGACAAAATTGTTGTTTTAGACAAAAAGTTCTGTCTTGTCACACCTGTGGGTTTTTTGTGTTTTTATTTGGCTGGATATGTTGTGTAACATTAGGTTTTCCTGAGTGAGTAATAAAGATTCCTTTATTAATGCAGGCTGCATGTATCTGCTTTGTTTTTCTCTGGTAGACGAATCTGGAGCATGATGTCTACAGTCGTCTGACAACTCTGCAGGAGGGGTTCATCCCGAAAAAGAAATCTGGAGCTGATGACGACCTGCACCGCATCAGCGAGCTCATACAGGTAAGTTTTCTTAGAAAACAAATGCTCCAGTATGGTTTGAAGGTGTTCAGCACACTGCAGATTCATACTGAATTTAAATCATTGTTACAGTTAGCCTGAAAAAAATAGACACACTGCAGATCCATAGTGTATTAGGTTTGCTGAATTTGTTGTAATCAATTCATTTGTAGTGCTGCCACTATTACATCACTAATGGAGCTATAGATTTGTATTTGGTTGTAACCATGTGTGTTTGTGTGCAGGGGAACATGCAGCGCTGTAAACTGGTGATGGATCAGATCACAGAGGCTCGGGAGGCCATGATGAAGGTGCTGGACCACAGAGAGCGAGTCATGAAGCTGCTTAACAAGAACAGCACCAACAAGAAGCTCCACAAGCTGAAGCGTAAAGACAGGTCTTGAAAGTGAGAATGAGAGAAGGAAACCTGCTTCAGCTGGTTTGTGTTTTCTGGTCTGGCCAGAACCATGTCTCTCAGCACAGAGGCACTTAGTCTGGGGTAAAAAAAACAACAAACTCCCACCCAGTGGAGCCTTTGGCTGATGTAACTGAAGGAAGTGAACAAAACTGGTGTGGGAGGAACTGAACTGAATGATTTAGGTGTGTAGCTCTTGACTCCCGTTATATATAAAGAGAGAAATAACCAGATGGACCTTGAGTTTCGGGCCGTCTAAACATCCTTGGTGTAAAAATCTTACCATCACACTGAAATAGTATCATATTTATTCGATATAAATGTGTACATCTTTTACGTACTAATACCGTATATTGTATCGACACAATTTTGTCATTGTTTGGCAGTTATTGTGCTGATTAGTAGTATATTTTATTCATGTCAAAATGAAGTGCACCGTTGTGAGTATGAGGGACACTTTCTTCAGTGCACTACAGGAGATCCACTCGAGGAGAGTCTCTGCCTTCAGCTCCAGTAGGCTTTTATCTACAAAGTGTTCAGAGAGGTGCTCTGTCGTCTTTCTCAAGTTAAAATCACAATGATCTATGTGATGTCTCCTGTCTGGACGCCACTTAACCACACACTAACAATAGTTTAATTAAGTGGAAAGTTTTACACGTTGCTAATATTCACTAATCTACACTCTGCTGTTCTTCTGTATCATAAGAGAAAAAGGAAACTGCCAAAAAGGCGAAATTTAGCCCCATTGGCATGAGCGCCACTGAATATCTCGTGATTTTGAAGCAACTTTGCTCAGTTCGTTCACATTTTGTAGCAGGATTGTAAATCTTACATGGAAAAAAGAAACCAATATTTATTCCTCTGGTCTGTGTGTTCACACCTTTTACCTCATAAAGTGACCTCTGTAAACACAGCTTGCACACTTTCTCTAAATATATAACATTTGATTATTTGTTAGTATGCATTGGAATATTAAAACCTGAGAAACACTATGAGAATCTGTAGACAGAGCCCTTAGTTCCATTTCTCACATGGAAATATTATTCTTTGAACGGGTGCCTTGCCCCACGGCCGAATGCCAGCTGAGCGAGTCTGCGAATCTGAGGGTCCAGTAGGGAGGAGTTCTCTTCTTTATTTGATTTGGGATCTTAAAGGGGGATTCGTCTGTTGCTGCACAATTGAAAGCTTGAAATGTAATCAGTTGGTTTTGGTGTAAAAACAGTGAAATGAGAAATCAGAATCTACTCTTTTCAGGATTCATAACTTATTTGCCTCAATCATGGTTATACAGGTTTAACATGTAGTGAAATGAACACCTGAGTTCACCATGAAGACAAAAAGAAATCAAATAAGCTAAAAAAAAAAAAAGAAAAACGAACATAAACAGAAACAACATCTGTACGCTGTGCAAAATTTCACACCAAACGTTTTTTTTTTCTTCAGTCTGAATACATCTAAAGCGTTGGAAAAGCAGTGGAATTGCTCTTTAAGCTTGATATTTTCATCCATTGTGCATTCCCTGGAAAGGCAATGGGGCCTCCTTATGTACCTCTCAACTTCCGTTTGGTGATTAAAGGGAAACTCCAGCATTTTATAACCTCACCACCATCTGATCTGTCTGTGCTGATGGATGATTACAAACCACAATGCTTTCAACAAGTTCCTCCATACTTGGAAAAGAACAGTAAATCAAAGTCTTCTAAAATCCCTTATAATGAAAGCCAATGGGAAGTTACAGATGCAGATCTGAAACTCCAGCTATTTCATTCTAAAATGAGACCGACTGAGAAAATGTCATAGCGAAGCTTGTCCTGTGACGATTTCTTCAACTTATTAATACTTATGGTTATCTTCACTTGAGCAGATGGGCCTGATGAGAACTCTGTGACAAGTGAACTTAACTCGTCCCTCTAGGAAACTCCTCCCATTTCTGAATTCTACTGAATTTTACAGCCGTTTTTAATGTGCTTCACGGACGTTCCTGCTTGGCATTAATCTTAACCGACGGACCTCAGCAGCGGCCTTTGGATCCTATTGCTTTATTTACACTGAGGGTTTTCTGTTCCTCACTTTCTCTTTCAGGACTAGGCTGAATCCGCTCCTCTCAGTACAGGGACATTGATCAAACCATTATAATCAACCAAATGCTACAGATGTCACAGATGCAAATGAGGTTAAAAATGCTGTTTTATTCCTTCATGGTGTTTGGAAATCCTCCACCAACCAGAGGACAAATCAAAAGTGTGATGCTGGATGAACGTGAAGAATGTTGTGATTTGGTTCTCATGAACTGTGCCAGAACACACTGGAGGAACTGAGTGTCTCTGGGCTTCAGCTTGGCTTTACTCACATCATGAACACCCTGCAAATTACAGATCGTCAAATCATGTGACACAAAGTATGGGTGTAACTGTATGTGTGTTTGTGTGTCTTTCAGTGTATCCAGATCATTTCTTTTCAAACAAAAGTGGTGCCCACTCTGAAATGTATTTGCATTATAAATTAAACAAGTTTTTTCTTTTTTTTCTGTTCCCATCAAAGTGGAGCGTGTGTGTGTGTGAGAGAGTGAGATGAATATGGAATTCGGAGAGACAAATGGCATGTTTTTTCCAAATATGATATTCTTACAGATAATTTTATATATACATATATATATCTATATCCATATCTATATATATAAGAAATATTTTTTTCAGGAATCTCCAGCCCGGGAGGGGGATACTCCACACACACACACACACATCTATACACACATACCTGTGTTACACGTCTTGTGTTACACATCTATACACACATACATGTATGTAATATGTGTGTATGTGTGTGTATTTCAGACTGTCCACCTTCTAATGATGGAGACTGAAGTCATGGAATTTTTTTATCATAATGTTTCATAAGTTAAAGTCTATAGAACTGGACACTGACGCAGTGTTAAGCCTGTGATTGCCTTCCTGTGTGCAGATAAGTGTGGCACTAGGCAGATCCTGACGCTCAGATAAGGCTTCTGTATCAGGGCGGGTCCCGCGCGTCCACAGTCCCCTCGGGTTTATTGATTTCTAGAAACTCATCACCGCAGAGATAAATCTCACAAGGAAGCGAAGCGAGAGCTGCAGTGCTGCTTCATTTCCAGGTGTTTTTATTATCCAGGTTTCCCGATTAGAAAGTTCATTTTCCAGTAATGAGATGTAAACAAGGACTAAAGGAGATTAGATTGTTAGTGTGGAACATGCAGAATGTTTTGAAAAGGAAAGGCTATTTTAGTGGACATTTTGAATGCGTTATTTTACCTGTGGTGTTTAAAACACTCCTTCACTTCTTGCAAACCACTGTATCTGCTTCTGAGGTGTTTCCCAGCTACTGTAGCCCCTGGTTTATTAACTCTGCCGGGTTTGTGTCTCTATCCTCTCTGAACTTTACTGCTTAATTGCCCTGTTGCCCTCAGTGACAGGCTGGTACCCCTGCGGTTCACGCAAAGGGTCCAAAAGGCCACGTTCAGGCCTCGGTGTGTGATTAGACAGTTGAGACAAAGTTATTTTGGCATTTTTCAGCCATGTTTCACTCCCATCTTTGACTCTGGAGCTCTTGACGCCAGCCAGTCTGAGATGAGGACTGTGATCTTTATTGAAGCTCTTGATGAGGAGCTATGATGGACTTCCTTCTATAATTCTTTGGTTTTGTAACATCACCTCACACTCCAGTGCAAAGTCAAAGTGCCATAAAAAGTGTGTGTGTGTGTGTGTGTGTGAGTGATTGGGGGGGTGCCCGTTTCCTTATTCCTGTCACTATACTGGGTGGGAAAAATAATCGCCAGCCTTCTGGGAGCTCGGTGCCATCTTCAAGAAGTCGGAACATGATCCGGACAGCTCGTTTAATGTACTTTAATGCTTTTGTGGGCACTTTTGGAAATTTCTGAAGTGTAAATGTGCTCCTTGTGATTATCTTTGGAGTGTTGAGGTTAAATCTTGTATTCCATTTGAAGAAGAAGGTGGTGTCTTCATGGTGGTGCTGAGTAAGGTGCGTCATAATGCTTCTTTATTTTTTGGGATTCCTAGCCCTAGTATAGATCAGATGTAAAACAAAAAAGTTCTCTTGTCAGATGAAATGGTTTTGGCCAAAATGTGATACTGAAGATATTAAAAGCCTGGTTCAGGCCTAAAATGTGATACAGTAGAACTTCAAGACCTGGTTCTGGACTAGTGTGATACAGGAGATACGGAAGGCCCAAAAGGTGAGCTTGAAGGTCCATTAAAGACTGATGGACACTAAATGACTAAGCAATGCTTTAAATGTGGTAATACACCTTGTACATACAATTTGGCCAAAAATTGCTACTGAAAATTTGGTTCTGATCGGAGAAAGGAACAGACCCATATAGTGGGTGGGAATTGGAGAAATTTGTATTTGAAAAATGTATTACCGCTTTATAAGCTTTGCTCAGTTGTACTGTGGATGTATACAATAATGTGCAAAAGTTTTTTAACACCTGCAGTCATTATATTGATTTTATAAGAGAACATGTTCTTGAGTATTCGTAAGTATTTTAGATGTCTGAGTACTTTAAACATATTCTCTGTCAGTTCTGGATGTTATTAACACATACATATGTTCCAATTAGGCCTGATGATTATGTGCTGACCCTCTTGAGCTCGATAATGAACAATAATGAATGAATTAGTTTTGTAAAATTAGAGCAGTAATGAAGACTGTCTCCTCTGAGAGAAAACTTTTTCTCTGACCGATCGGTTTCTGAATGCACGACACTGTTACTCCAGATTTCCCTTCGGAGTGAGTGATATGGCATTTTATTGCGCTGTTACCCTTTATATAACTTATAAAACAGACGATAATTGTGCCACAATCGGTTTCATTCTCTGCCGAGGTGTGTTCTCTGTAAAGATGAACTTTGTATGAATCAACATTTACTTTATCCAGGGTGTCAACTTATGAATTATGTGTTTGTCATCATAAATTTCACAAAATTCTGCATGCTTGCATGTGTATGTGATGCATTAAGTGTGTGGTTTTAGGGGGACCATGTCTGGGTGGACGCCGGAGTGGGGGTCCCTATCGGAGCCCGGGTTAAAGTCACAGACGGAGAGAGGTTGTGTCTCCTGGACGATGAGGGAAAGGTATGAGAAGAAATATTGTCACTTTACATTCTACATGTGACTACTGTTAGTCCTGACTGGACTAGATAATGTATTCAGTACACATACTGTCAAGGCTGAAAATACAAGTACAGCTGCTAAGGAGAAGAATTTGATAGAGAGATATAGATATATATACAATATAAACAATTCCATGGCAGTGTCTGTTAAACTTCTACACAAGCTCCTCATTCTGCTTTATGAGGGACTGATCAGTGATCACCTGAATCCCATCTTATTTACTGAGGAAAAGTA
>JBBKCR010181521.1:0-14347 GCA_037577295.1 Ladigesia roloffi | reverse complement strand
TGTTCTGCTGAGGAAACAAAGTCACTGTCGACTTGGATGCCCTGGGGGTAAGCAAATAAACATCAGATTTTCATTTTGGGGTGAACTATCCCTTTAAAAGGGAAAAATAATATTATATTTGAAATGCCATTTTTCTAGTGTAATTACAGAACAAAGAGTATCATAATACCTGTGACCTTTCTTTTGATTAATTATTGTATTATGAATTCTGATTCATAATCAATTTGCATAATCACAGTAGTTTATGCTTAGGTGTCATTTCACTGCATGAAAACAGTTCTTAAAATGTGTCGACTGGTTATAGTATGAAATACTAACAAAAGCAAACAAATATGGTGATCTTTAGTTATAATGTTTTTACTCATTTCACTCAGCCGATTGCACAAAAATTGACCGCAGGTGAAAACTGTGTTTTTCCATAATATCATAACTAATACTTTGCCTCAGCTAAACCATATAAAATAATGTATGTCAAGATAAAGGCCGATATATATTTACGTCTGGGTGCTGTGTTTGAATATCGGCCAACACTAAAAGAAATACAACCTGGTCCCGATCAGACAGGAAAAAGTAAGTTCTACGCACCAGGAGGCGCTGCTAGTTGGGGCCATATCAAATGCTAGCAGGCTTCTGCTACGGACGTCTGGAGCAATAAGCTGCAGTAGCTAAATGGATCTGGTTAAATTGTGATTTGACTCCACACTGCTTGAGGGTATCTCACAGGTGCCGAGGAGCTTTTTACTCGACACAGTCGTATTAATTCAGCTTTCTTGTTTTCATTCGATCTCAATTTCTGCCTCGTGGCCCGAGGTTCCCCGGGTACAGCCGGCCTCAGAGCGCTGTCATATCAAACGAATAACAATCGGTGGCTTGACCTGGCTACAACAAGGTTAATTATATTTTTAAGTCTCTCTCCGTTTCAATTTCGCAGCGTCTCTATCACCTCTTGCTGTTCTTATGATGATTGATAAGCAGGGTCCTGAATATTTCAGGCCGGACAGGAGGAGAATAATAGCTCACAGTGCTTTGGAATTCGGCGTGTCGCCGGGTTACGCTGTGATTAGATTGTATTCTCTTGATAAGTCCTTCGACCGAGTGACCAAAATAAGGAAGATGACAGATAAGAGTCATAAGTGGCTGCGATATCTGCAACAAAGCAACATCGCTGAAGCGAGGGATGTAATGGGAGACGTGTATTCTGAATACAGAAATCAGCTGTTTTTAGTCCATGTTCATTTGTTGGCCAGAATTCAGAACAAAGTTCCATTTTTTGCTAATTTACTTTCAACAAAAACAATGATATTTCAGAAAAACACCATCATTGCTTTCATATCAACTACTTCTAAATCAGCAGTGGGACCAACAGTGGACTGAAGTGAGTAAGGAGCGATTAAATAAATTAACTGCAGTTTAGTGAAATGTTCCCAATGTGCCTTTTCCAGACTGATTTATTTTTTTATGTACCGTAACAGAATACAATACTGAATAACTTCAAAACACTATTTAGTCATTGTTCACTTTTCTAAATATTTTCAGAACATGCACTCACTTTGTACAAATCATCTTAGTAGATTATCACAATCATAGAAAAACAGGAAAAACAGGAAAAAACATTGTAGCGAGATCATGCCAAGTCAATTTGGGCCATAAAAGATAAGAAATAGCATGGAGTTAAGAGGTTTTGGTGTTAAAAGTGATGATGCGCTAGTGTGGATCCTCAGCATTTAGGCCTCGCACTGGGGAGGGGTAATTAAGAGTTAGCCCACCATTCTGTGATGCCTTTAATTGCCCCTTTTAAACACAATATAGTGTAATTAAGTGAGGTGCAGGGGGAAGTTGGCAGAACGGCCTTGTGGAAGCGTGGACTTGAGCCACTTCTTTAATAAGATGTCACCCGTGTTCTCTCTTCATCTGTGTGCTGAAGTGTCTGCTAATTTCAGCTCCAGCCCCGAGCACTTCTCCCCTTTTATTTCTAGAGAATAAAGCTCGCACTGGCCTGTGGGTAACGCATGACCGCGTGTTCACCTTCACTGTAGTGATGATTCAATTTTGTCGAACCGATTCCTTCAAACTCATTGAGTCAAATGTTCAATTCAATGATTCAGGTGGGTCAGGCTTAGATTCAGTCTGGTGTCGCTGCTTCGACTCAATATGGAATTCAGACTATGTGCAAAAACACGAGAGAGAAAGCGAAGGCAAGTCAGAGACGATGTTGTTTATGAGTGTCGTTTCTGAACATCTGATTTCTGTCCTGTGTAAAAGCCTTCTATTATTATGGCGTCCTATTATTGTGTGCATGAATGAAAAATAATTAATATGCCCATCATATTTATCAGGACGTAATTTTATAATTAAATAAACAAAATGAACAAACGCTATGTGGTGAAGATTACATTTTTAAACAACACAATTCCGTCGTGCATATCATATCACTAATATCATGAATGATAAAAACAGAGCAAAAATAAATATACTCGTGCGTGCTGATTTGTGGATTAAATGTTTTGGGTTATCAAATTATATTTCGTAAACAATGTGCGTATGCTGCTAAAAAGTTGAAAACGGATCTTTTGAAAGAATGATTCATTCAGGAATCTCCGGCTTCATATTCTACAGGAACAAGCTTTTTTCTTTTTGGTATTCATCGGTGCGTGGCCTTGCTCTGCCTTGTTATAAGAGGAAGGAGGCGATATTTCACACAGCCCCCAGAAATGTACCGAGATAGACAAGCGAGGCAGGCTAATCCCGGGATGAAATTAGCAGGCGGAGGGCCGGGGCCTGCTGGAGATGATGAACGAGGCTGAAGTGGCGGAGTCCGCTGGGATCCCCGCTCCGAGCTGCCGGCCTGGAGTCCGTCGCCGGGACTCTTTGATGGCTCTATTTCAGTGGGGGGCTCGCCTTGGAAATACATAGTAAAAAGCTATTAAAATTGAAATTGTTCTAGGGTGGTGCTCGGAGAAGGGGCTGGTGACCCTATCAGGTGGTGTTTAATAAGGGCTGGAGATCCTCGTGGGTGTAGCGAGCAGCAGCAAACAGGCATTGCTCTCTTTCACTTCAATTTACAGCTAGATTTACTTCATTACGGTTTACAAGTAGCTGAAAACATGTCCAACCAACAAGAAACCATCTTATAATCGACTACTACTTCTATTTCATTAGGCCTTCAATGGGAATTCCTCAGATTTTTTTCTACAAATCTGCATAAATAAATGCTTAAGATGTAAACAAAGTCACCCAGAGTGGATTTAGACAAACTGACCAAGCCATAATAATCGCACCAGACAATGTTAGTGAAAGGTTCTTAAAGCTCCTTCACAAAATCAGATTACATGCCATAATTACAGATATTCTATCTGGTAACTGAGATGTTGTTCTATGATTTTGATTATTATTATTTTAGGTATATGCAGTCAAGTTATGAGGCAAATTCCCCAATTATAAATTTTTGACACTATTTTACCATTATCAGCATGTAAAAGAGACACATGTTGGTTCACATTTTGGACATTATTAAATGCAAATATTTTTATATTAGTATTAAATATTAAATAAAAATTATGTTAAATACATTTGCAGTGGACACCTCAGGTTCCTATCACCAACACTGTGAAAGACTTTGTGTACACACTGATGAATGTATTGAGTGGAAATGATGAAATATTGCAGGAATTTCCTCCAATGTTTTAAGCTCGTACATTACTGCATTGGTCTTGAAAATGCTATGTGCTCTGTTACTGAAGATAGGGGATGTTTACTCTTTTGAGACACAGGGAGGGTTTCAGGGGGCTTTGCATACCCTTCCTGTGGGAAACAACGACTTTGAACACTTGGTCGCCCACTCCAAGCCACCCACCCCCATTGTGTGGGCCAGCGATGGGGCTTTCAAACCAATTCATCATTCACCAGCAAGCTCGCTTATCTTTTTCCTCTCTGTTCACAAATGCATGAGAACCAAACAAAAGGAGGTAGCCCAAATAAGACATAGCACCAGATACATGCACAATTACACAAACAGAAGAACCTAGTGACCTCCCTATTATGATGATTCTGAGTTGAAGTTGTGTGTGAGGTCTGAAATCTGTCGCTGGGGCTGCACAACCGGGGAGGTGATGTGTAATTCTTCAAGTGAACAGCAGGTGTCTCCCTCTACCGCGAAATATCCACGAGAAGTTTTTCTTCCGGACTCCAGGCTGGACTTCCGTCTGGGCGGGTTTGTTTCAGCAAAGAAAAATGTTTATTTCGGAGCTCGTGTCCTGCTGTAGCCTCTAACGGAGTCAAATCAAGTTTCCGTGTTTGTCCTTGGAACATGAATTAAACACCAGAACATGCCAGTGTATACCGTTCACATTTTCAGGCCACGCATTTGCCCAGAATTGTACAATCCGCTCGCATATACTGCTGCCCATCAGAGACATTTCTTTCTAGAAACAATTAAAGCCGTTCCTAGTTTATGCTCCCTGCCCTTTTATATAGAAGACCCACCATTTTCTATAGTTTTCATCAGTTTGGCAGAAAATAATATCTTGCTTGACTGATGTCTTTGTAAAAAAAAACTAAACAAACCAAAAAAAATGAATGAAGGAAATACTATTTAAATTTATCAGTGATATTTCATTTTCTTTATTTTTAGTTCAGTTTTTTATATTCAGTTCCACATTTGAAATGAATATCATGGGAAAATATAACATGTGCAAAAGTGATGGCTCATTTTAAGATTTACCATATAAAAATATTAATATAGAAACTGAAAACTAAAATTAGCAGACAATATCTAAGCATAGAGGGTGTGTACATAATTTTACTCATTTCTACAACTCTACAAATTCTACAAAGTGTTGACTGGAGGTTGATAACATATCTGCATGTTTTTTGGTTACAAATATTATTGTGTAAGGTTAATAGTATAAGTGTATTTTTGCAAACAATATTTTTTGTGCATGTGAGATGGGGACTCTAAGCAGGATGCTGTTTAATGTCCCCAAAAGTAAAAAAATGGACAGATTTAGAAAGTCATGTCATAATTACTTTAAATGTAGCAAAAAAAATTAAAGTTAATCTACTAAAATTAATGTAACTGTGGCTCAATTTCCACAACTGGTAAGACCAAGTATATTTATTTATTAATCTGTTCATTATTTAGCTTAGAGTAATTTTTTTTCCTGTTGTTTTGGGATAACTGTTTCAGTCCGAAGACTTTTCTTTACTTCTGTCAGGAATTCGTCCCGGCTCTTTGTCTGAAGTGAAGTGTGTTCAGATCCGCTGCTCAGCACCTCTTCCCATCAAAGGCGAAGGAGTGTTTTAACGCCGCTGCCTCTGTGGGGGGAGAGGATGGTGTTTGTCTCCACTCCCCGGATATGTTCTGTGCAGATTTATGTAAATGAAGAGCTTGTAAATGGTTTGAAATGTTCACCTTGTGGAACTCTTCCCTCGCCTCATACCTGCACACTAACTGTCCTTGAGAAGAAAGTGAAAGATGTTGGGCTCGTCTCTACACTGCAAGAGTGGAAAAAGAAAAGCAGCGGGGAAAGGGAGGGCTGAGAAAACGTGTTGTTGCTTTCCAAATGCTCATCAAATAGGTTGTATATCCCTCACGCGCGCTAGAGTAACATTTCAGGAAGGTAAAGGACAACAGAACACAGGATTAGAGTTTTATTCTGGTAGTGCTGGCGTGTTGGAAATAGTACATGACAGCAGTTTGATGCCAGTAAAGAAAGAGGTGGATTACTTGTTCAATACTGATCACAAATCTAAATGTTGTTTTTTTTATCTTAAAATTAACTCATAAACATTTAAAAATCAGTTACTTGAAATTAATTTTAAAAAACCATGCAGTTATTTTAAATTCTTAAGGGCCCTGAGCAGATTTACTTCATTCAGAAACATTCTCTCTGCCTCTCAACCCAACTGTACAATTCTGGAATACTGAAAAAGAATGGACACATCCTTCATTTTGTCTACAGACATTTACTAATACTGCTACAATATAATAATAATAATAACAATAACAAAAACTACAACAACAACAATAATAAAATAATTCTTCTTCTTCTTCTTGCAAATTAATAAATCATACAATGCACAATAAATCTGCATTAATAAATCATACTTGCTGCACAATGCAAATTAATAAATCATACACTAATATTTGTTCTGAATATAAAATACAATTTTTAGTTCTACATTGAAACATTTTTGCTAATAATAGGAGAATAATAATCTTTAAACGACTAATTGTTCTGTTTTCTGTTTATAAAAACAAGAACATTAAAACAAATTTAAAAGAAGTATAGTAGGTTTCATGACTTTTTCAGTGATATCTTCATAAGATATTTATCTGCCAATATCATAATTAGAGTTAAAAATATAATAAATCTATGTAAGGCTCGGAGGCCATAAGCAGTCTCATAAGCCACTCCCAGTAAGACAAGGCGCTGTGCTGCATGAAGTGCTTGATGACTGACCCCAGGCAAGACTGGCCTACAAATAGTTACAGACTCCACAGACTTCGCCTTGTGCGGCAGCAGTGAGCGCTCCTGCTTACGAGCCAAAACAAGACGGCGGTCTTGGGGCTCCTGCCACACTTAGCAGTTATGCAAATCCAATTTAAATCCCACTTCTGCGCCCTCACAGGTATCTTTTCGTCCTTTAATCAAATTCTGTTTACGGTTGAGGCAATTATTCCCAATTTAGCCACTTAAAGGGAGATGAAAATGGCCCACCAGGAGCCTAGCGGAAGGAGGGAAGTAGGAAAAAAAGAAAATCAACAACCTGAAAACACATAGCTTGCAAATCCGTAACCTCTAGAAGAACATGTTCGCTTTGTCTGCGCCCACTTTTCCCTGCTATGATTTAATTTCGCAGGTTTTAAACATGACGAATTACCGTGCTTGTCTACCCTTAATGCTTTTAACAGATCTCAATAAACGGCATTAATCGAGCAACGCTCTCGGCCCAAAACCTGCAAGCTGGAGGGCTGCTCATTTGCCTTATTAGTGGGGGAGGGGGACTCGAGCCCATATCCAGGTGGATAATCTTGCCGATTTACAGCCTTAATTATTCCATAATCAGTTCAGCAGTTGGCCCCCTTCAACGGAAGCCAGGAGCGATCTCTCTCTCGCTCTCTCTCTCTCTCTCTCTCTTTGTCTGTCTATTTTTCTCATCCTGCGGGCTCCCTCGCTAGCAACCCATATTCTCCATGTCACTGGCGAAGCACGTGAAGGGCAGACTAACTTTGTAGGACAAGACAAAGCTTAAACATATGGCCACAATTCCCCAGGTGGAGTCTTCAGGAGGGCCGATCTGCAGGATCGCCGCCGCCGCCGCTACACTTTCCCACACTCCCACCTCTCCGCTACCTCCCCACCACCCATCCTGCACCCCCCCACTCCACCCAGCAGACTGGGGCCTGACTCATTTGTGAACTCTTTTAAGTGCTTTGTAATGGCTCTTCTGTATGGTCCCAAGCTTGACATCTGCTACAGCACATTCGAAAAGACCGATTTCAGGCCGGCTAGTTCTCGCTAGCTCTGCAAACACGCTCTCCGAAAATGGGTTCCCTGCTCAAACGAGGTAGTGATTCATTTTGGTGTTTACATGTTTGCTTCCCCTGTTTATTTCCCTAAATGCCTTGCTAAACGCTCAGAGCTCAGGAATAAATATCTCCTATTTAACTTCATTATTATGAATCAAATGAGCGCTTCGTGGGGTGTTAATGAAGACAAAGTGAAATATGGATGTTTTTCTCATTGCGTTCTAGACCAATTAAGTGGGCCATTTAATGCTAATTAGCCGCTAAACTTCAATTTGCGTCACGTTATTCACTCTTTTCACGATTTTCTGTCACTCTAATGCCAGCTCCAGCAGCAATCTCATCACGCCGACATCTGCTTCCAACCATTCAGAACTTCTCGAAAGCAAAATAGCTTTAGGGTAACTGGTAAAAACACACAAGATTACAGAAGAGATGAAATACACACTTACTGGCTTATTCTCACACTTGAATCACACTAAAAGTGTGGATTCATTTTTGTAAACTATCTCAGACTTCTCATTGGAAAAACACTTTTAGATCCGTAATGCCTGTTTTTTTCATTGTTTTATTGTATAAGCAAACTGATCCAGGGTGAAGTGATGAATTTTAGAGGCTTAGCCCAAAACCTGATCTCAAAACTATCCTAATATAATGTCTCAGACATTCATTTATATAATGGGTTTCTGAAAGTGAACATTTCGAGCTATTAAACGCTTCAGACATCCCCACCACTGTGAATGATTCTGCCAGCCCAAGGACCATTTCATATCAGACCAGTCTGAATAGGTTTGTTTATATCACAAAAATCTAATCAAGCTGACATTTTAAAAGAACTATTGGAATTGTCCTTAAAAGATGTTTTCAGTCGATGGCCTTTAGAGCTGTTTAGTGAATTTATAGTGGTTATTCGATAGCCTCGCTTCAAAGAGCGCCTTTTCTTGGGCACCTTTCTCCTTAAGCTTTCCTGCGTCCTGGTGCTTCCATTTCCAAAGGGACAGTTACAACATCCAGCCCAAGCTTGTGAAACATTATGAATGTTATTACGCTTTTGTGTGTCAAGGTTGCCAGATGCCGTTGACATTGGGGATCAAAGTTGTCTGGAAGCAGCGAATTATATTTTCTTTCCGAATGACATCTGTAATTCTGCCACTCAATTGCGCCTTCTGTAAATATTTCACCGGGGAAAAATCTCTTTAAAGAGTTAAACCTGCTTAGACCCCCATCCTGACAGGTGAGGGATATTGGGCAAACCTGCTTGAATTTCTTCACTTGACATTGCTACAAAAGGGGGGGGGGCTGAAAATCGCATGAGGCTGTCCAAGATTAAAACAAGCATAGTAATGCATGCCTATTGGAGTGTTTGATGTAGCGCCACACTTGTAGCGCACGGCAGCAGGCTCACGGAAACAATCCTCGGGTTTTCCGAGTCTGGCCGTTTTCCGCTTTGGCAGGCAGCAGTGAAGAGTCATATGTTAATGAATCCTGAGGAGTTTTTGATAGCATGCCAGCAGTTTTCCTTTCTGCTCTGTCATTTTTACATCTTTCCCTCCCAATAAACTGTTTCCTTCCAGACATTCAGCATATTTCAGACTGGAAGTGTAAAAGCAGTGAGTTGTTTTCAATATTTTGACATGTGTAACATGCAGAGAAGAGCATTTAGCAGAAATCCCTCATTCAGCAGCAATTATACATCATAAAAAAATCATGTTTTACAGAAATGTGAGTGATGAAAGAACAATGCAAACAAGATCCCGTCTCACATATTGACCCTGATTACACCTGGAACTTTCATGTGTCTTCAGTATCAGGATTACGAAGACAGATGCCACGATAAAGCAGTTTAAATGCTTCTGTCTCTCAAAGACATTTTGACAACTAAAACTAACTGAATGTGACAGAACCTCCCACAGCTGGTCTTAATTTTAGTTCCATATCCCATTTTAGATTTTTTTTGCCTAATTAAAACACCAGTTTGGTTAAAATTTATTGCCTTTTTCACAGTCTTGTCTCAATATGCTTGCATTGTTTTAATGCACGTGATTCACGTTTGTGACGACATAGTTATCCTTAACAGCCACTTCCTGTAAAACCCTGACGGTGTCATGCGAAATTGTGTTTTTATTTTGAGTAGAATAGAAATATGGGGTTCTACAGTGACTGGCTTTTGTGTACGAGCTGAATTGAATAGCACCTGTAACATATTAACCAGGTTCCAGTCTGCCTGACCGCAGACGCATTACATTACCCAGTGCAGGGTCGGACTGTGCGTTTTCCTGGTGGACTGATGTACTATTTGGGCCGACCGTTTATTTATTTATTTGTTTGTTTGTTTGTTTGTTTGTTTGTTTGTTTATTGGTCTGGGTGGCCCATAAGAAACGCTTGGCTGGAACAATCATCGTTTTGGTCCCTGTGCCTGTGTGATACATTTATCAAAAAAGTCAGCACAGGAGTTTATTCCGTGACTACCGGCCTCGGAAACACTTCTCCCATTGGTTAATTTCTTTACTGACACGGCTGGCCCAATCATATCTTTAAACACCTCCCCTTTGGCTCCGAGACAGTGGATGAGAACGAGAGAGAAAGAGAGAGAGAAAGAGAAAGAGAGAGCGCACGAGCGAGCGATTGAGAGAGAGAGAGAGAGAGAGAGGGAGAGAGAGAAAATGTAAGGGGCACAGAGAAACCTAAAGAGAAGAAAAAATGGCAATTTAGGCAGGCGCTGCTAAATTACAGAGGTTTTTGCTGCCAGGCCTTAATCAGCTGATTCTAGTGGCTGTAGCAGCAGTGAACCGGCGGTAAGCTGGACGGCTTTGATTTCTGAGTAAAGTGACCAATTAACCATCCTTGGGAAATCCTGCCATACTAGACATTTAGTGATGATATTTAAACTAGTTGTTTACAAATATTTCACACCAATAAATCAATAGATTTAGGGCTGCGCTACCTTGTCTTGTTATATTTATGAACGCAGGTAAAATTCAGCTAAAATATGAGAATGGCTATTTTTAATATATTGTATACACTTGCTAAAACAATGGACACTTAAGTTAGATGCTGTATGTATTATATGCTGATCTAAATTGTCTTATTGAAAATGAGAACAATTTTTTTAACCACCATTTATCAACATTAACAGTGAGACAGCAATTAATTACCTGCTATTGGTTGTGTGGTGAGTAGAAGGCAACTTTTCGGGCCTGGTGCTAGTGGCAGATTTGTGAAGGTATATATGAACAATATACAAAGAAGAAAGTTTACTTTTTAAAATCTCTCTCTCACCTCACACATGCGCGCACACACACACACACACACACACACACACACACACACACAGAATGCCCTCTCTTTTCTCTCCAAATACTACATAATTTTTGACTGAGTAAGTTCACAATTTAATATTAAATATACTTTGTTGAATATGGCATTTAATGAATACAGGTTTATTTGTACACACAATAATGGGAGTGTAAAGATGGGTGGTGTATGCAATAGTCTGTGGTGGGCCATTATACCCCAAAGTGCCAGAGCCATTTTTTTGTCCCAGTGCCCCTGACCAAGTGTATACATGTGGTAAAATCCTATCAGGGAACAATCCAGAAACTAGTCACAGAAGGTAACAAGATGTACTTATTTTCTTACAAACAGCTTCTAAATGGAGGAGCTGCTCCTCAGTCAACATGATGGCAAATCACTCACAGCTCTGAAAACTGATAGCTAGTTAGCATTATCTGTTTACACACTAGATGGTCCTCCTTCCACCCCATCAGGACAACCTGTATTTATTTTTACTTTTGAAGTGAGGCAAAGTTTGAAAGGTATAACAATTAGTGTCAAAAACAACCCAATGCATTTGAAAATACATTCTTGGCTCAGTGACTGTGATGATTAAGGCATGAAATCTGCACAATGCTAATTGGCACAATGCTAATGTGTTAGCCATGTGAGCCTCATAGCTCATATAAAAACTAGTTAAGTTTGATATGAAAATTTGCTTTGTATTTGTAAACATTAAGAATTCCTGAACATAAGAAAGGTTTCCAAATATGGAGGAAGGGGTGATGCTGCTGTAGACTTTTTGAGCATTCTCTCTCTCCTCCCCTCCTCCATCATCCCAGTGGCAGCAGAGGCAGGTTCTACAAGCTGGCCGGCTGTGATTGATAGAGACGGGGTGCTGTGCTTTGGGTGGCTGGCAGGGTTGGAGGTGTCTGAGTCGTCAGGGGAGCTGGTGTGTTTGGGGGGGGGGCATTGGGAGCTCAGGGCTGGTAGTAAGGGCTCCTCGCTGGGGGATTCCACCACCCCAGCCCTGTGCACTGCGGGGGCCATGGAGCATCTGTAGACCTCCCACGTCTCACTCAATGCTGAGCATGAGGCATGAGGTTCGTTTCTTACGTTGCAGTCAGCTGCTGCTCCACTGCAGCTTGCGTTCACTATAGAAATGAAATTATTTGTGTCTTGATCTTGATGTGTCATTGTGTGAATGGGTTGTTCTCCTTTGAGGACCCACATGTTCTATGTTTTAGATAAACAGCTGACCAGTCTTTAGATATACAAGTGATCAGTCTGCCTGACACATTTATTACAGCTCAGGGAGCTTTTTCAACTGATACAAGACAACTAAAGTCTTTAACGTATGTCAAAAATAAGCCGAAATCAGTCTGTTTATAAAACAACATGAGTGAACGTAAGAGGAAAAAATCATAAAATTTGGCATTTTTTGGAACTTTGTGCAATTTTTGATTTCTAAATTATAAACTGAACTTACGACCATAAAATGTATCATAGCTTATGTTTTATATTTTCCAAATATGTCAAATTCAGAAAATGTACAACCAGAACAGTGGGTATATTCAACATTTTATCTGTTATAAAGTTAGACAGCAATGGAATGGGCAACAGAAAATTATATTTTTACCCATTACACTTATAAAACGAATTAAATGGTTAATTATTTTTAGTGTGATAGTTCTTTGTATGAATAATCTCTCTGTATGGACTGGGAAGTGGATTGTAACATTTACTATCAAACACATTGATCATTAGTCTTATATGTTGCCTTTGTCTCTTTAAAAGAACGGAGCTTTGATGGTTAAACAGATGTGCAGTATGGGGTTTGGGGCGAGGTGTATGTATCTGGTGAGTACGCAGAGGTGGCGAGCAATGACTTCAGTAATGTAGTTGTGAAGATGCATGTCTCTAGCGGAGCTCCCTGGAGAGAGCAGCCAAATTCAATCAGAGAATTCAAGAGGATGTGATGGGGGGTCTCCAGAGGGAGGGAGGGAGGGAGAGAGGGAGAGAGAGAGAGAGAGAGACAGAGAGAGAGACAGAGAGACAGGTGTGAGTGTTTTCCAGTCTACACACTCCCTTATGTAGCAGGAGATAGCGGGTAGGCTGAAGCCCATCAGCTGCTTACCATACCGGCAACACCAGTTAATCTAGAGCAAACGGAACTTGAGCAACTGTGATGTTTTGGGAAATAATTTCACGTTTCACTTGTTTGTCATGCAGCATTATAGCGAATATTAGAGAACAAGCATCGACAGCCGCGGAAGCCGAAGTCACTAAGCAGCAACTCACTCATGATTTCATCTTTCCCTGGTGGTGCTGATGCTGAAAGTGCAGAAATATACTGATGACATTTCTGGTTTAATGTTTAATACAACAGAATCTTCTTTAGTTAAATAGAGGAAAGAGGGAGATAATGTTCTTAACTCCAGATCCACTGGATCCCAAATAGATGTGGAATTGAGTTCAAAGTGTTGGTAAATATTTAGAAGTCACTCAGGGCTTTGAACTCAAAATGTTTCCTGGTCTCCTAGATTCCCTGAAGCTGGTCAGCTAGTACGGCCTGATCAGAATCACAACTGGGTGAAATGTCTTTTAGACATTGTGTCCACTTTAACAGTAAGTGACCTTACATCCCAGTTTTATTCTATATTCATTCTACAGTTACTTTTATTGCTTACGTGTCTTTTTTATGTTTTTATGCTATTTGATCTGCGTTAAGCTGAAGGACCTCTGTGTTTGGTAATGTGGTGTTCAGATAAACCTGCCTTGGCCTGCTCAGGGTAAATAAAAGTAAAATTTGAAACAAAGAACAAAGCGGACATTGTCTTAGTTAGAGAATAATTGGGTGTGTATTTACCGAAAATATTTGGGTGACTACTGACTTCTAGTGTTTGCAAGGTTATTCTCATACTACACGTTTTAAAGCCCAAAACCCCCAACTACACCTGCAGGACGTGTGAGATGGTCTAAAATGTATTTAAAGGGGGGAGTTGTTGGAAAACTTGCCTAACATCTCACGTTCATCATTAAAGGCCACTAAAACTTTGAACCCAGCCCAGTAGAAAAGAGAGGGAGGGAGGAAGAGAAAGAGGGAATAAAACGTCCTACAAAAGAGGCGCGGGGAGGTTGTTGGTGAAACTTTTTCAGGATTTGCTGGAGTGCAGAATTTGCCAGGGCGAGTGTCTCGGCGGACCGGGCTCTGGGGGCCCCGCAGTGTCCGGAGGGGACGGGTGTCAGGCAGGTGTGTGTGTCAGTGAGTAATGGCGCTATCAGCTCACCGCCGCCATCCATCATGAGCGCCGCCCGCCGCCCGCTCACCCGGCTGGCGAATCACGAGCGCAGCAACATATCATTACACAAGGTTATCACTGGCCCATTACTGGTCCTGATCAATCTGCTCATCCTCTGGGTCCTCCACTCTGCTCTTCCTCTTCCTCTCTCTCTCTCTCTCTCTCTCTCTCTCTCTCTCTCTCTCTCTCTCCCTCTCTCTCTCACTCTAACTCACTCTCCCTCCACCCCTCTCTCTACCGCTC
>JBBKCR010181488.1:0-14350 GCA_037577295.1 Ladigesia roloffi | reverse complement strand
TGAAACACTACTAGAAGTTCCTCAGAGCTCATTATTGCCCTTTAGTTTAAGAGAGAAGGAGAGATTTGTTTTCTTTTCTCTTATTCTGATGTATTATGCTTTATTTAACAATATTTTTTTTGGAAATGTGGAGAAATATTGTCAGCAGTCCTTAAAAATAAAGGCAAAGCATTTCAGTTTAATACTTGCAGCTATAAAAGACAAAAACTGAGAAACTGCTGATTTTTGCAGTGCTGTCTTGGTTACGTCTCATTTTCTGTTGTATATTTGTCTGATTATATTTTTCTCCAAGTATTCTCCACAACAGCTCTGACTAATATTATTTTCATATGATGAGCTCTCGAGTTGGGGGGTGAATGGTGTTTCTACATGTTATTTTCTCATTTTCTTTTACAAGTATTAGCCTAGTTAATGAAAGTCAGTTGGTCAGTTGGAGAAATCAGAATGAGAATATTGATCCTGGAGGAAATGGACTGCACAGACACACAATAAAACAGACAAGAAAATATAAATTAATGTATAAAGGCAATTAAAAAATAATAATTCTGTCATTACTGTTTGCATCATTATGTTAAATGTTGTATTATTGTCTTAATGGGTGCACCCTCAGTACAAAACAAAACCAAAACTGTTTACTGGCGGAAGCAAATCTACATGCTCAAAATTTTCACAAGTAAAAGCAAACATTCTTTGACAAAAAAATTATTACAAATGTTCAGAAGAGATTAAATGCATTCCAGCTTTTGTGTGTGTGTAATATTTTAGCAAAGCAGGCATAAAAATATATAAAAATCTGTGTATCGCGGAAAAACAGTGCATAAATGAGCCATTTATCTTGGCAGCAGTAACAAAATGTTAAAAACACAAACTAGAATAAGGCTAAATACGTATAAACAGTGCATTCCTGTGTTCCCCTGGAGGGAGGAGGAGGAGTATTACTAGTTACCGTCCAGCCCCTGGTTTTTCAAATTAGTCCTTAATTCCATTAAATCAGGAGCTGCCGATGGAACTGAGCAATTCTGGAGAACAGTGAGAAGATCCGGAAAAAAACCTGGTGTCTTTTAAGCATCACATTCCTAACTTCACTTAAATCCCAACATTCTTCTCACCCGTTTGACTATTTGTATGAAATCTAAAGTTACACAGTGCTTTCACTCAGGTTCCCAGGTTTTACAGCATCAGTGGCGTTTAAAGATGAAGACGACGTTTCTGCAGTTGGGACAGCTGTGCTCCACGTTCTGACAGGAGCGGAACGGAACCAGACAACACGGCCAAGCACTGTAGAGAAACAGAGGATCCATAAAGGTGTATGGGTTCAAACGCATTGGAGTGTATCTACTACTCTGGAGACCACTGCTTCAAAGCACAATATTTTTATTTAGTTTATTAAAAGCTGAGGCAAAGCTGTTCAGTTCAATACTTGCAGCAATGACAGAAGAAACCTGGGGAACTGAACATTTTAGTAGTGGTCTCTTATTTATTTCCAGTGCAGTGTGTGTGTGTGTGTGTGTGTGTGTGTGAGGTGTCTTACACAAATTCGCAGTGGCCTCCAAAAAAGTTGCATTGGATCCTTGGATCGACGAGGTATCGAGTCACTGTGATGATGTCCACCTGGCAGTAAGTACACCTGCACTGTCCAGGCAGATCTCTGAGATTAACCTGAGTTACTACAAACACACACACACACACACACATTTCACACTCTACTAAACAAACTGCACACAAGCAATTTCCCCACATTTATTTATTCATGAAAATGATCAATGAGCGAGGTGTAGATGTAGATGCACAAATACGGGGGAGAGAACTCTGCAAATGAAAAACGTCACTACTTGTAGATAAACCTGTGTGAGCTGACCAGCACAGCTGCGTGTTTTTATCACAGGACCAGAAGGAAATGCAGTAGCCACTGCAGAACTAAGCATAGATCTGTTATAGAAATCAACTTTCTGCTTTCGACTTTTATATTCGGGAAATTGGCTAATTTATTTAGCGGTTACTTTCACTTTCACTTTTGGCTGTACTTGTACTTGGGCTTTCATTTGATATTAGTTCCACCTCTGTTCCTGACCATAACAGATATATTCTTGTTTTTGTGCCTCTATATGACTGTGCAATAATGGCTTTATACTTTTTAGAATCTAATTTTTTTTGTTTACCCAATTCAATCATGTTCCATGAACAGCGTAACTGAGCGTTATAAGCAGTGCTTTACAGCTCCCTGAGAAGCTCTGCACTTCCAATTAAATGAGCCCGTAACCCGTTCATGTCTGTCTACGTATTTTAGTACGATGAGAGAAAAGGCAACAGGTCTTGTTCCAGTGTTTTCATGTTTGTTGTTTACAGTCTACTGAATATTTATATTGAATTAAAACACCCCTTACTCAACCCTTTCATAGGATAGTTTTAAGAGATTTGGTGTCTCTGAGACACCAAGAGAAAATTTTTTAGTTGTTATGGCTGGTGTTTCTATGGATACTAAATTATTATTAGATACACCTCATGTGAACTCATGTTGATTAAGATGAAGAAATAACAAGTGTCCAATTTTGGACCACTTTTGGAGCCATAATTACATTGTCCAATATACCTGATATGAGCTTTGTCTTATTTGATATCATACTTCTTTGGATTGTGCATGAACTCTTGGCAGGATCTCTCTCATTAAAGCCTTTTTTCTATTAGTGACATTGTTATTCGATAAATTTCATTTGGCTGATTGTCTAGATTAAACTTCAAAAGACAATTAAAAAATGTCTGGTAGGTTGTGGCATGCTTTGTTTTTGTTTGTCCTAATAGAACATGATGTCTACCCAAGTTTATCTTAGGGCTGATTGCACCTCCTTGTAACCACAAAGGAGGTCCAATAAATGATGCTAGGTTCAGGTCGACTTGTTACGTGCATCGTTGGGCTGTGATCAATACCTGTGCTTAGTAAATAAACAAAACAGAATGTGATCTCCCATGTTGTAATCTATGGCATAACCATGTTTGGAGTGAGTTTGGTTTAGGTTTTCAGTACCATTCGGGCCTGCTTGGGTCAGGTTCTGGCTTCAGTGTCATGTCCCTGGACGACTAATGTGGAAATTTATTTAAAAGCTTTTGGTGCAACTGGACCCTAGTGTTCACAACACAACCAAAATACTATTCACTCACCCAAAGGGTTTGCTACTGCTACAGACCGCAACATTGTTTGCACTGCTGCCGGCTGGATTACGGTAACTTCTGGCTGAATTTGTGGCTGGAGGATTGTAGTCTGCGCTGCCGGCTGGATTACGGTCATTTCTGGCTGAGTTTGTGGCTGGAGGATTGTAGTCTGTGTTGCCGGCTGGATGACTGTCACCTCTGGCTGAATTTCAACCTGTGTTACTGTAGGTGGAGGTTCTTTTAGATCCAGTACCGTTTCATACAGTGATTCTTCCATTTCAGCTGTGCAGGAGCAAGAAACAGACAAAGAAACCATAGGTTCACTTGAGGCCATCAAACCAGAAAAGCCTTGTACTTGGTCCCAATAAATCGACAAACACCTTGCAAATGGCATTCTTACTATGAATAGTTGCAACCCTTTCATTCCTCCATGTACTGATTCTGGAGTTCTTTTCCAGAGACACTTTTCCCCTTTTGACTTTGTTATCCTGTGTATGTAAACATGATGAAATGCTGAATAAAGCATCGCTTCAACCAAAGAGACTAAGAGAAGTGGTTCCAGAAGTTGCCTAGAAACCCCCTGTGGTGCAGAGTGGGGGTGAATAAGGGACACTAAAATGAGCAGGAATACGGATGTGGCAGACTTTCGTGAACAGGCTGGCCAAGGATGTGTCTCTGAAGGCACATATAATGCAGCCTTCGGAAGTGGACGAGGGGAGGGGTAGTAAAGCTCAGTGACAGGGGACCAGGAGACTAGGAATCCAGCTGTGGGGTATCAGGGCACCAGGGAGACCTGGGGACTGGAGAGTCTGATGCTCAGGATCTGGGGATTTGACAACAGGTCACTCGGGACTGGGGACTAGAGAGCTAGCGGCGTGGAACCAAATGGCTCAGGCTCTGTGGACTTGAGAGCTGGTCACTCAGGACCTGTATACTGGAGAGCCGGAAGCTCGGTACCCGAGAGGGACATGCCTGTCTCAGCACTGTGGTATATGGGGTGGCACATGAGACACATCTTCATACAGTGTACAAATAAAGATGATTATATATGTCAATTTACATTATTCTGTAAAAACCAAAACGACAGACTGCTTTTATTTTTAAATGTGTTGTCTTCCATGCATGTGCAGAGCATGGGCCCTATTTGGCGAGGTTAGCGGCCCCGTCTACAATAACTTGGTTTCATTCACATCTTTTTGGGATATTTTCCCTTCACTATTGTTGTAAGTTGCATCCGTTTGTTTGTTCTTCCATCTACTATCAGAGCCACGTACCAGGTTCCTGAGGGAATGCTGGAAATAACCAATAGAAACACAAAGGAGAAGAAACGCCTGGAAATGTTGCCAGTTTTAAGGTGGAGAAATGCTGAATATAAGAGTTCATTCAGAATCTAGTTTTATCTTTATTTCTCACTGAAACATGTTGCAGAATGATATTGTTTTGATTCTATCCACACTTCTTCAGTAGTTTTAAGTGGCAAAGCGTTGTGGTTTAACAAGGATTTCTTTCCATAGTAACAGATGTTATCTGTCTTAGGGAGCTGCGGCTATAAAGGATGGACGAGAAATTCAGGGTTTCGGATTTTGGAGCCGTGTTTGCCTAAAATTAATTTGATTTTCACCAAACTTTTTTCTTCAGAACAAGTCTCTCTCTTACACACACACACACACACACACACACACAATCTCATCTCTTTTTCTCTTTCTCTCTCAGTCATGGTTGAATGTGTGTAAATAGTTATCTCTACCATCTCGACTAGCAAGTCTAGTTGCATTTAATTCAAGGTGTTAAAAACGAAATTTTGTATTGTCATAGTGCAACTTTACCCACACACACATACACACACACATATTTGTATACATACACTGCATAATCTACAACATTCAACAAGCAGTAAGGAATTACTGAACTGTTACTCCAAACATATTCATCAACAAAAAGAAAGTAATCTCATATTCTTAATAGCTGATGAACTGATGAACTGACGGACTGATGATCTCATACATTTTTATGGGCAAAGCCATACCTGTACAGAAACAAACTTACAGGTGAGGATTTTACTGACCTGCTGTTTTCTGTGTTGCTCTGGAGATGTGAGGAGATCTGGGTTGTTATGCTACAAAGCAAGAAATGGTTGCATGCCTTCAGTAGAGAAATCTGGTTCATCTTGTAGGATGAAACCAAAAGGGAGTAAAGCCGGGGGTAAGGAAGAAGGAGGGACTGCAGAGAGTAGTCAATTTTGTTTTCAGATAAATGCGAAATACTATTGTTTGTACTGTTGAGCATTTTGTAAATATAACAACATACAACAATAACAGTTCAATAAAAATGTTGAACAGTGCTGATTTAGTATCTCAGTCTGGAACTGCAGTCAATGTGTAGCACCCGAGCTTTTGGCCATCATACAACTTTTATTAGTGAACCAATCTACCAATACCTGGTTTGGTTTTGGTTTGTCCCCTGTTCAATTCCTTTTGGTATTTTTTTCTTTCTGCACTTTGGTCATTGACGTAACACATAAATATTCTGTCCGGCTTTATGTTAAAAATGTTTAAATGTACACAAACATGCTTTCTATATGTAGTATTTCTCCCCTATATGTACTCACTTCAAATTTTAAAAACCAGGAGTGATTTTTCTCTAATTTATTGTCAAAATATCATGTAGTGTGACCAATAATAACAATAACTATATTAAATTCAACATGAAACGTTAAAAACTGATTCAATATGCTTAAGTTCATGGTATTTAAAAAAAATTTTGATCACTTTTATGTATTTTACAGGAAAAAATTTTCGGTTAACTGAATTTAATTTGGTGACTGTGTTATTAATAAGCTTATATAAGTGAACGTAGTTTACAAAACTCAAAAGAAATGCAAACACTTGTTTCCAAACATTTGATATTACTGACAACTTGTAAAAAAATATTAAGTATGCTAAAAAAATTTATTCGTTTTTAGATAAATTGTGGTTGTACCGCATGACATTTTGTATTTTTCAGGCTATAATATGTCATTGACCCACTGTTGCTGTAAGGTGCATCCTTTCATCTGTTCCAACCATTATCAAAACCACTTAAACAGGGTAGCAGTGGGAGCTGGAACCACCCTGGGAATGTTGGCGGTTCATCACAGGAAATGTTGAATTTAGGACTGATTTCATCACTAGAGTTTATCACTATTTTTTCCCCCTAAATATTTTGCAGTACTATGTTTTGATTCTCACTGTGTTTGGGACGCATGTCACAAATCTTGAAACTTGATCATAGTTGAGACATCCACTGGCAAAAAGAAGGCCTAATTTGGTGTTTATACATTTCGGCATCAAAGAGATAGTTTGCTAGTGATTTGTGAGTTGTTGGAGAAACAAACAGAGCGGTAAACACTGAACTGTCTAACAAGACATCTGTGAGTTTTCATTTAAATTGATCTAAAATTCTGTGACTTCCCTCAGTAACCGAATCAGCTCTGAGGGTATACTCACACTAGGCAGTTTGAACCATGCCCGAGTACGTTTGTCTAGTGTGAGCGCTCCGTGCCCGGGCGCGGTTCTTTAGCCGGCCCTGGCCCGGTTGGAAGAGGTGTGCCTCGGCGCGGTTCGGTTGCACTCGGGGGTGGTTCGCTTGTAGTGTGAGCGCTAACACCTGACGTTAGTTTCGCCACAAAAGCGATAAATATGTCCAGCAACCGACTGTGAGAGAGCTGTGGACCCCAAATTACCCAAAATTACTATCAGATTAGGGAAATCACCCCTCACCAGTCGGGCCCTGCCCACTGGCTTGCCAATTTTTGTCTGCTGGTTTTACGATATTTTTATATATATATGTATAAGACGATGAGCACTACGGCTACCGGCAAAGGCAAGTCACCATGAAGTGTTGTGTTCATCTTCATCTGGTTCCGACTCGGGTCCAGCATATAGAGCTGATAGCGCCTCTGTTTTCTGACATTTTCACGTGTGGTAAACACACAGCGTCAGTGTGAAATGGGTGTGGCATGGCAAGCAACAGATTATTTGCATAAAATGACAGAGACTGAACCTTTCAAGAATAGAACTGGTAGGATTCCTTTATGTGAGAGTGATTTTGGGCAAAGAACTTAATGAAGATGTTTAGTAGCCCATAGACCTGTTACAACATGTTTAAAAACAACAGTATCTGGCCAACTTCTGGCACTGTCAGAAAAATAGCAAAAGCAAGTAGTAAAGTGTAACCTAGGAATATATTTTAGTGCCGATATTGATCAACAAAAGTTACCTGAAGTTTGTTTCTTGAGGAAAACAGCCATATCTGAAACACATCACTACTATTTAAGATTTTTTTCTGTCTGGAGGTGAGAGGCTGGACTGGTTATACTGTAATAGGTGCTGTCTTAAAATCAGCCTTACTTTAACTCCTGTTACTGAGTAAACAGATCAGGTTTCAGAGCTGGAATGTTTCTGTAACATGACCTCTGGTTTCTGAGTCGATTATAGGCAGCTTAAATCCACAAGAGGGCACTTGCCAAGGAACGCAGGAACAGCACCATGTTTGTATAGCTGAGTTTAGTAGTCAGTTGTGATTGTGATGATTCTGGTGGCTCAATGGCTGTGTTAATTGCCTCTGGACCAATATGTCGTGGGTTTGAATCCCACCTCCAGCACCACCACTGGGTTCCTGAGCAAGACCCATTACCCCAAGTTGCTCCAGGGAGACTGCCCCCTGTAGTTAGCTTTAAAGCATCTGTTTAATGCTATAAAAGAAACATTTTCTCAAGTGAGTGTTTTTAGAAGAGTGACAGAATACACAGTTTCTCTGTTCTCACATAGAACATCAACAAAATGTAATTCAATTCTGGAGCTTCTAAATGTAAAATAACTAGATAATCCTCCTCTGCTGAGCCAGAACAGACTGGAACCAGCCGGAAGGAGTTGTGGCAGGAGGTTGACTGATTACTAAGATAAACATCAGGTTTATTTGATGGTGTACAGACTGAAAATATTGAGTGGGGGTGGGGCAGTTGGTTGAAATTACAATTAAATATATTTTACCAATCCACCCCCCCTCCAACTGCCCCTTATTAATGAGTGGCCGAATGGTGACCTCACACTTAACTTCACTAAACATCAGTTAAAACATTTGTTTAAACCGGCAGACCTGATAAATCTGGAGATGCAGAGAAGATGAACTTCCAGCACCTGTCATGAACCTGAGCCATCACCACCGACGTCACCACCTTCTCACACTCTTCACTGGCGGCGTTTTGCTGAGTCACAGTGACAGTGTCGACTGTCTTCTATTTTTATCTGAAACCTGAACAGCGGAAATAAAGGTGGCAAAAACTACATCTGTGCATCGGTTTTACGTCAAAACATTCAGAGCATTCTTCTCTGGGAAGGTTGACTGGCGGCCCACAATGCCCCTGGGTCTTTTAAGCCCAAGCTTCTCTACTTGAACAGGGAGGGTCCGTTATTTCTGGAAAAATTATCTAAAATAAACATTCAGATCCTGAAACAGCAGCTTATAACTCCAGATTCTCTCAGATCAGCAGGAACACTGTTTGGTTAATTGGTTAAGATCCATTGTTCTTTGTGACTGGCTCAGGTTTTAGTGCAGTTGGTGTTTGAATGAATAGGACACACTGTATTCTAGCAGCGTCAGGTGCAGGTGTGCAAACATACACATATAAAGGTAAACAGCAATAAATAACTGTGCAAACAGCAGCAGCAGCACAGGGAATGTGCCGTATATAACAAATACAGCGTGTTTACACTGGGAAGTGTACGTTAATTGGTTTGTTTAAGGCAGAACAGATTAGCGAGCAGATTGTATTAGGAGAGAAAGAAGTTCAGGTGTGTGTGTGTGTGTGTGTGTAGTATTCATGAATCTTCTGACTGAGGAGTGTGATGGTCTGAGGGAAGAAAATGTCCCGTTCTGACAGTGGAGACAGTGGGGGGGGCACTATGTTTTCGCTATTATAAAACATGTCAGTTTTCTGTATTCTGAGTTGTAGTTCCAAATGTTATAATAATAATAATGATAATAGTACTACTACTACTACTACTAATAACAACAACAATAACAACAACAACAACAATAATAATAATAATAATAATAATAATAATAATAATAATAATAATAACAATAATAATAATAATACATTTTATTTGTATAGCGCCGTTCCAGAGCTCAAGGATACTTTACACTTTACAGTGAGTAGAAAACAGTCAACAAACAGACAAAGAGGACACGCAGAGGACAGATGGGATCACGTGTAACATTAGGAGAACAAGTGAGTTTTGAGTAGAGATTTAAATTCAGAGATGTTGTTAACAGAATGGAGAGAGTGTGGTAGAGAGTTCCAGAGTTTGGGAGCAAAAACACTGAATGATCTGCAGCCCATTGAGGAGAGGCGATACCGAGGGACAACAAAAATAAACAGAATCAGAGGAACGTAGTGAAGGAGTCGGAGTGTCGGGTGCGAGCAGATTACAGAGATAGGTGGGAGCTAAGCCATGTATAGATTTGAAGACGAGGAGAAGAATTTAGAATTTGATACAGTAGATAACTGGGAGCCCGTGGAGATCAGACAGGATCGGGGTTATATGAGCAGAACCTTTGGTATGAGTGAGGGTTCCAGAGGCCAGAGACCTTTGGAGAATTTTGAGAATTCTCAGTTTTCAGAGCAGGTTTTTGTCTATGCTTGAGGCTTGTTTGAGGCCACAGGTGAAAAGGGGAATCACAACATTTCAAAAGAGTATCGAGAGATGTTTGTTGTCCGAAAGTTGATTTATCAGTAAAATGGCGAACTATCAAATTAGAAACGTATCACTTGGGTTTCTGCCTCACTCATGAAGATTATTCTGTCAAATCTACCTGGAGGTGAGGTAAGGGGAGTGTTGTTGTGTTGGTGTAGCTGTCCTAAAATGGGTCCTGACTTGTGTTGGTGACTAAACAGACCAGATCAGATCAGACTGACGTTCTGTTGATGTTTGGAAAGAATTGCTGTTGCATTGAGTTCTAAGACGCTCCACTTCAGCATCAGAGTCAAAATCCTGGTCTTGCAGACTCCAGTGTGTTGAAAAGCAACATTGAAATTCTGTCAATTTTTTAACTCAAATTAATTCACGCTTGAGAAGATTTTCCAAAACTATGTTAGGTGTGTTTTGACATCTTTTCCTTGTAACACTTTTCATATGGCTCCCTCCATTCTGTCAAGTTATTTCACTGCTGATAATAAATAATAATGATAATAGTAATAATAAATCACAAACTGTAAGTAAACAGTTAATATTGGTTATTTCTTTAAAACTGGAGTTCACCACTTGCTACTAGTACTAGATTAAACACTTGAAATGTTAATTAGCACTGGTTTTAAGTGAAAGTAGGGTTTAGAACACTTGAACAGCATGAAAAATTTGAGAGCAGGCACAATTAATATTAAAATCTCACAGACAAATGAAGAAATGAAATGGGGGGGTCAGAAGTGATTTAGATTTTTTTTCATTCTTTGATTTGAATTTGAAATCTGTAAAAATGATAAAAATACAGCACTTATGTGAAGTTTAATACAGCATCAGCGTAATATACAGAACGATTCAGCACTGATTTGAGCCTGGACTGTAATTTCTTGATCATTCATTGTTTCATTATGAATTGTAATATATTAACAGTAATTTTAATTGGATAATTTGTTACATAACCATGCTGATGTAATGTGTTCATAATATTAATTTAATGCAGATTTCCATTAAAAGTGACTTGTTGCTGTCTGGATCCTGAGGAAATTTGAAGGTTATTTCACAGGACTGCCACATGCATGCACAACTTTTCTTTATGGCGTGGAAATTTGTGGTCTGGATTCTTACTGTGCTGAAGCCAAACACAACCATCAGACCTGACAAGGAATGTTGTAGGTGTGATTTGTTGTGTTTAGCGAGAGATATGGAGTGGGAGAAGTAAAATACAGTGAGAGATAGACAGCACAATTACACACTAAGACTCTGCTGATACTTTCAACACACACGGATTGTCCTACATGCAATAAAGACAGGCTTCTAAATCTAAACCGCATTTTGAATATCAAATTTCATGAACGCCTCTAGTGACCGGTAGTTTAAATGCTGCAGACATGATGAATCAGGAGATGAAGAGAAGATGAACTTGCTGCACTTGTTGTGAACCTGAGCCATCACTACCAACATCCCCACCTTCTCACGCCCTTCGCTAGCGGCGTTTTGCTGAGTCAAGGTGACGGGACTGTTTGTGTAAAAGAGCTGACTGCATCATTTAGGAAAAACTTGTCTGGTAGATTCCCTACTAGTATCTGCTACTCTCCAGTCCCTGTGTTCTATCTGAAATCTGAACTGTGTGAAAGTACACTGGAAACAAACATGTGACTTTGTGAAAAAAAAACAGATATGACTAAAAGTCTGTTTGTTCAGGAGTTTTGACCAGAGACCCACACATGTACCAAAGCACATGAGTTGTGAAAGCCAGTCCATTATGTAAGAGATTTTAAATAGCAGCCTATAATATCTTCATCTTCTCTTAGTTTGGTATGAATGAGTATACAGTATATTACTTGTTTAAGATCCACTGTTCTTCGAATATTCATTTCATGACCCTCCATCTTTCTGTTTTGGATCTTTGCCTTACCATGGTTTATACTAAGAGATGGAACTTTGTTCTGGCCAGATGGGAGGAGGGAGAAGAATGGTGTGTGAGGGTTTGTGTGAGTCTTTGCGGATGCAGTATGATGTAAATGTCCATGACAGGGAAACCCTTATGATCTTCTCAGATGTCAACACGACAGTGTGCAGTGTCTTGCTATCTGAAATGCAACAATTCCCATACAAGGCCATGATGCAGCTACAGAGAATGCTTTCTTTACCTCTGTTTAACGTGGTGATGAGAGATTCTGCTGGGAACTCTTGGTGATGGAGCTTGTGTTGATGGTCTTGGGAGCCATTGATGTTTGTTGGAGAGTGATCATGTTGTGCTCTCCTTAAGTCAACAACCATCTCTTTTGTTTTGACCACACATAAGGATTGGTTGTCGGGTGTGCATCAGTCTGTTAGCATGTTCTTAAATCCACAAGAGCAAAATAAAAAAAAAATCATGCACAACAAAGCACACACACACACACACACACAGTGTCCAGGAATTGCTCATTTAATTGGTCATTGAAAATAAATGTGGAGAAAAAGGGCGAGAGACATGAGAGAAAGAAAGTACATCAGTGAGTTCAGGTGTCAGAAGAATTTGGCAAATGTTTGGGTAAAACCCCCTTGTATTGGTACCCCTGTCTTTTTGACAGTTATTTTATACACAGAAACACACTAGCAGCCGCTGAGGACGTATAGCAACCACCTAGAAACTCCACAGAGTAGCTATTACAGTACCAGAGCAAACATCTAGCTTCACCTTAGCAAGAACCTGCACCGTCATAGTAATTGCTTAGTATAATAATAACCAGAGTTACCATAGCCACCACACTATCACACCCATTTTCTCACAGAAATGCTATAGAGTTCATGACTTAGAACTTTCCAAAATTTCTTTAGAAACTTTTCTATGGTTACACTTATATTTGCTGCTCTTAATTTTATTTCTACTGTACCGAGGAAATTTCCTACATGTGGGACTAAAAAAGGCTTTTCTTATCTTATCTTATCTTTTCAGAGCGTAAATTTCAGAGGTACATGAATGGATACCTGAGCTGCTACACATATCTGGTCCTACTGGTAAATAAAGGAGTGCGTGATTGAACTCTCACATGAATCGAGTCACACTACTGCACTTGGATGACCGTGGCACTGGGCGTGTGCGAAGTTCTGTTTGTTTTTACGTACACCGGAAAATATGCTAAAAATGTTGTGACGTCTTTCCTTTTCACTCTTTTCACATGACTCCTGTTGTATTCCACTTGTGTTAAATAATTCTGATAATAGTACTAGTAATAAATATATAATAATGAGAATAATATAGTAGAAGTATTACCTGGTTTAATGTAAACAAACAACATAAGTAACATGTTTGTTGGTTCTTCCTTTAAAAGCTGTTTCTGGAATAGTAAATAAAGCACTCTGAAAAATGCATTTATACATTTTGTAACTTAAGAAGTGTTTGAGTGGAAGTAAGGTTCAGAGCCCCGGAACATCAGATAAAGTATGTGCTAAATTAGAAAGCAGATATGGATACAAATAAAATCCCACAGAAGAAAAATAAGCTCCAATAAACAATAGTTATTGCACTTTAGCCGGTACTGGAATTACTTTTGAGGAGTCTTTACATAATTTTCTCCCAGAATGCATGTTCCTATAGAAGAGTGGAACAGAACTCCTGCATCCCACCAAAGCCGGCAGGTGGGGAGGCGTTATGCTCGTCTGTAGATGGAGATGATGCTGTGGCAGTTGGGGCAGCTGTGCTCCACGTCTTTACAGGAGTTCACACAGAACGGGATCAGGCAGCACGGCCAGATCCTGTGGAGAGAACACACGGGCGTCAGAAAGCTGTCTGTAATAAAATTAATCATTTAGTCACTGATACTGATACTGACTGCAGAATGTCGATATAATTGTGAGGTGAAAATGAAACATGAATAGACAGAAAGATCAGAAGTTATCTACATGAAGATGCTCTGTGTTATAACTTGATGTATTTGACATGTTTTGCTACTTGATTCACGGCGACACTTTAAGTTTATAAGTTTTCTCACATTCATGCCAGAGTCCGCGGTTCTGCTGGCGGTAACGGAGAAATGTAAAAAAAACAAACACTACAGAACTCGCTCACACACACTCAACACGAGAGAACTCGCACACACACTCAACAGGAGAGAACTCACACTC
The DNA here is from genome assembly GCA_037577295.1 of Ladigesia roloffi. Lineage (NCBI taxonomy): Eukaryota > Metazoa > Chordata > Actinopteri > Characiformes > Alestidae > Ladigesia > Ladigesia roloffi. The sequence goes on along the minus strand of JBBKCR010181488.1, from coordinate 371 downwards.
AACACGAGAGAACTCGCACAAACACTCAACAGGAGAGAACTCACACTCAACACGAGAGAACTCGCACTCAACACAAGAGAACTCGCACACACACTCAACAGGAGAGAACTCACACTCAACACGAGAGAACTCGCACTCAACACGAGAGAACTCGCACACACACTCAACAGGAGAGAACTCACACTCAACACGAGAGAACTCACACACACACAACACACACACTCGCACGCACACACTCAACAGGAGAGAACTCACACACACACTCAACAGGAGAGAACTCACACTCAACACTAAAGAACTCACACACACTCAACACTAGAGAACTCACACTCAACACTAGAGAACTCACACTCAACACTAGAGAACTCACA